>JAVDBV010004351.1:0-19809 GCA_032619315.1 Piper longum | reverse complement strand
CATAACATGTTCATACGGCCATTTAGGCCCATACTCATAATCTGAAACTAGTTTGGCTCGATCTCACTCAAACCAACTCGATACTGACCCAAATAGGGAAAACTTAAATCCGGTAAAACCCTAACCCAAAAATGGGGTTTTACAAGGTACCTATCAAGGGGGAATGTGATCATATGTAGGGGGGAGATAAGAGGGCTTATAGTATAATCATCTCATAAGTTTCAAATTCTAATAATCAATTAGTGAGAATGACTAACTTATTCTAGGATACCAACCCCTTATTGCCTTCCATGACTTGACATCTTGTATTTCTTTTGGACTAACTCTTATGTAGGTATGAAGCAATGATGTAAAAACTATAAGGCTAAAAAAGCTAGAAGATTTGAATGGTTTAAAATCTACATGACAAAGAGTGAAAGAGGACTTTGGTGAAGAATATGTGTAGTGTCAAACATAAGTAGACCTTCAATTGAGAGTTCAGCAACCAAAGTTGTTGATGTGACGAAGAGTGATGGTAGACAAGAAGGTAGCTGAAGGTGGGTTTCAGCTAATGTGGCGCAAGGATTAAGCATTGGTTGCAGGTTCAACAACCAAAGAAAAAATGACTAGTTTTAAGTGAAAGTTCAACCACAGTTTAGTAGATGGCAGCCAATAATTATGGAAAAGTTATCAAAATTAGTCATTAAAAAAATGGAGATGAGGTAGTTCAAATCTCAACAGCTAATATTTTGGAAAGGGCTTGGAAAATCTATACATAGGGCCTTAGGGAGTTTGTTTTGAACTACCTCTTGCTATCAGTATGAATCTTAGACTCTTTTGGATCAAAATTAGAAGGACAAACTTATCTAAGGAGTGGCCTTACCTAATAATTTGTATTCCTAAGTGTTTAATTGTGTACAAAGGAGAGTTCTTTGTATGTGAGGTAATCTCATGTGTTTTTTGAGCTGAATGTAATCTCCCTAAGTGTGGGGAGAGTGTGAGAACATCTTACTTGGAGAATGAGGTGCTGGGCTAGGATACTCTTTTGGCTAAAGGTATGAGTTTGGGAAGGAAGTACCTTCAAGGTAGTGGAGCTCTAAGGGTGCTTGGAACTTGTTGGGTAAGGATCCTTGGCACTTGGCCTTAGAAAAGGAAGGCTTGTTGAGACTCCAAGGCTGTTTGGAATGCAAGCTTCCTTGGTGCTTGTACTTATGAAGGAGGCTTAACTTGTTGCTTATAAGTTGTACAAGTGGTTTATCATACTGAAACTAAGAAGACCTACCCAACAAAATGAGTTGGTGAGCTAGAAGAGAGAAGTACGAATTCAAAACCGCTTAAAAGTCTTTATGTCTTCTCTCTTCCCTTTTCTGATCGTGTGCTTGTTTTTCACTTGATCACTTAGTTCTCTTGTCTTTCACTTGATCACTTTAGAGAATTAAGTAAATCAATGTCAAAATTACTTAGTAACTTGCATGATTTGATTGGTTTGTCAAACCAAGTAACTTTATATGTGTGAACTTGTGCCGCCTCACACACCCTCTATCTATTTGGGGTTGTCATGCATAATCACATGTGCGTATTTTAATTATTTATTTGTGATTATCCTTTTATTATGCTTATTGGTTATCATTATTGAGTTTAAATCATTTCCACTTTTGTATTTCACTTGTGGTCTACATAGTGGTCTACGTGTCATGAGAATTTAACTCTTTTACTAGGAGTGTAGTTAGCTCTCTCACACATAAACGCCTTCCACAACCACTACTATTTTGGGAGAGGTATTGGAAACCTATAAATAGGGCCTTGGGGAGAGTGTTTTAACACACTCTTCCTGTGCTTGTCTTTTTATAGAGTTGCATTAGGTTGTTAGCATCCAGGGCATTGCATGCATGGCATCATTGAGTAGGACTTGAGTAGAGTTTGTATAGGTAGGTCATGCGGAGTCAAATTTGTCATGGTAAGACAAGGAGTTCCAATCACATGTGCATTAGGACTCTTCTTTTGCTTGTTCTCTAATTGCCTTCATCATTAATTTGATTTAAAATGTGGGATGCAATTGGTAGAGTTATAACGGATCCAAGTAGCTTCAGGTCGTTTAATAACTTTTAGTAATTTAATAAAACTCAATGGATGAGATTCCTTGTTGTGATTCCAAAATGATGAGATTCATCTCAAAGTTGCTTCAACACTATTTATAAATATCTTCCCAAGCTTAATATGCAACTATTTATAAATCTCTTATCAAGCTTAATATGCATATGCATGAGGGTTTTTGATTTTTTGACATGAGAGAACTAGAAATATGATATGTAGCTACACCATATACTCCTAAAATCATGGGTAGTGTAGTTATAGAAGGTAGTCCATAAAGTAGTACATTTCTGAAATTTGTGGCATTTAGTTCAATTTATGTGAGCACAATGACAAGTCTTATATGGAGGTTGTGTTAAGGGAATTGTTTATATGATATGTCTATGTATGTAGAGAGGTTGCCCATAGCATGTCGACTCTCCTTTCTATATGATTTGGGATGGTTTAACATCTCTCCCTAATTATTTTAGCAACCCCTATGAGGGATTTCTCTGAGTTTTAATATTGCACGTGTACATGAGTGTGTTTGTCTATCTTCCATTTTAATGTTTGTGTTATAAGTTATTTGGGACTAGTAGTCACCCATTGCTGGGGTTTTCCCTATGTGTGTGTAGCCTTGAAGGTGACTAGCATAGGTGGAGGGTTCACTGAGACTCATGGAACCTACTGGAGATGTTTGTTGTTTGTGATGTAATGAGATGTTTTGTTATGATTTGCTCATGATATTTTGCTTGGCCATTAGGTGTGACTATTTATGTGGAAGGTGACTAGCATAGGTGGAGGGTTCACTGAGACTCATGGAACCTACTGGAGATGTTTGTTGTTTGTGATGTAATGAGATGTTTTGTTATGATTTGCTCATGATATTTTGCTTGGCCATTAGGTGTGACTATTTATGTGGAAGGTGACTAGCATAGGTGGAGGGTTCACTGAGACTCATGGAACCTACTGGAGATGTTTGTTGTTTGTGATGTAATGAGATGTTTTGTTATGATTTGCTCATGATATTTTGCTTGGCCATTAGGTGTGACTATTTATGTGGAAGGTGACTAGCATAGGTGGAGGGTTCACTGAGACTCATGGAACCTACTGGAGATGTTTGTTGTTTGTGATGTAATGAGATGTTTTGTTATGATTTGCTCATGATATTTTGCTTGGCCATTAGGTGTGACTATTTATGTGGAAGGTGACTAGCATAGGTGGAGGGTTCACTGAGACTCATGGAACCTACTGGAGATGTTTGTTGTTTGTGATGTAATGAGATGTTTTGTTATGATTTGCTCATGATATTTTGCTTGGCCATTAGGTGTGACTATTTATGTGGAAGGTGACTAGCATAGGTGGAGGGTTCACTGAGACTCATGGAACCTACTGGAGATGTTTGTTGTTTGTGATGTAATGAGATGTTTTGTTATGATTTGCTCATGATATTTTGCTTGGCCATTAGGTGTGACTATTTATGTGGAAGGCCAATTGGTCTATTTATGGTATAATAAAATATGTTGACTTTGCTACTTTATTTTGTTTTCTTTAATTTCGTAGACAAAATACTCTAGCCATGAAGGTCTAACCTTTTTTTACATGTATTCTCTAAGACCTAATGTTATGGAACTGATGAAATAATAGCCCAAGTATGCAAAACCATATTACATATGTAGGTAGCTTGGATTGTTAAAGGCCATGGGTTGGTGGAGCCTTTGTATGTGTCCTTTTGAAAGGGAAGAACCTATGGGAAGAACAAGTGAGAGGTCGTAGGTAGATAATGATAGTCTCCTCCCTTGAAGAATGTTGTGAAAAATTTGGATATGGGATGTGTTTCTTTGATGTATGATTTATGTGAATGTTCTTTTGTTATGGATAATCAAGGTGGAGGTGGTGACTTAGATGATCATAGCTCTCATACCTGATTACTAGGTCGCTATGGTGCATGGGATGATGACCATGAACTCTCTACCCTTTAGCCCCATTGTAGTGTTTTCTATGACGTTTGTCATATTAATAGGTTATTTGCTATGGGAAATTTTTTCCAACCATCATAGTCACACCGGGGATTTGTGTGCACGTAGGATATCCCATTTGCATGAGCACAACCTTAGTTGTCTATTTCATGCTTTGGTGTGTTATCATGTCTCTATGTGCACATTTTGATGTCTACACTCAAGTTTCCATCTTCAAACATATTGGTGTAATGCTTGGCCCAAGCACAGCATGATAGGCTTAAGTCATCCCTTCAAAATTTGGTTAACTAAGTTGAAAACTAATATGCAACATCCCCACATTATACCAGATCTTACCCCATCAGGTATTAGATGTGGGGCTAAGTTGGAGGTTATTAAACCCACCCATCTAAAGTAATTTTATCTGCAGAATTCTTACACTTCGCCTATGACTACCAACCAAGCTCACGTCTTACTTGACCAGTGCTCAGCAACGTAGCCCATGTCCTAATCCACCCCACCATCTATTACTGTTATGGGTTGTCCCTGATACTAACTATCATGACTCAACCGAAATGCAGTATTTTGGGCCTAAATCAAACCTTCAAAAGTTAGTTAACCAAGTTGAATATCAATAAGTCTATCCCCGGTAATATACAAGGCCTTCCCCAATAGAAATAGGACATGGGATTAAGTTGGAGGCTCTTACAATCACTACAAAACAATTTACTTTTCTCCTCACATTAAAAAAATAGCGGAGAAAAGTTTCACTTTTTCCCATACTTCCTCACCATTTCTCCATGATTACTTGAACTGTAGAGAAAGAATCTCATATTTAACTCTATATTTGTAGATAGGTATGTACTAATTTTCATACTTTTCTTAACGCCTAAAACCGTGAAGAAACTTTCACCACCTCATTTTCACCACCCTATTTTCTCTAGCATTTTATAGTATATTTTGACTTTATTGGAATGTGTAGAAAATTTAAACTTTTCATAGTGAATCTACTGACCTTAGGAAATTACATCCTTAAAATTCTTATACTTGGTCTGTTAGCTCGTGGCCAGCAACCTAGCCCACATCCCTAGTCCAACCCACTATCCAATACGATCCATCTCTTATACCATCTGTGATGATCCTATCGAATTGCAACACATTGGACCCAAGCAATCCCATAAAAAGTTGGTTAACTAAATTGAAAATTAATATGCACATCCTCACAAATATACCGCATCTTACACTTAGAGGTATTAGAGGTGTAACTAAGATGGGGGATATTACATTCAGTGGTGAGGGTCCGATTTGATTCAGTTCTCCATTTTAAGAATTCATGGATTAGTATCCCAAGGTTTGACAATTTGATATGGTTCTAATTTGAACAAAGTTAATTTGTTACAAGTGTACTCTACCCTGTTGATCCCGACATGTGTTGCTGCCGATGAGACTGTCATTTGCCGATGTTGGAACTCCACCTCTTTCCTCACTTGCACTAAGTCATGATTCGATCGTGTTGAATCGATTCGGTCAGGTTGGTTCACTAAGTGAGCTTAGCCTGACACAGTTCCAACTCGACTCAACTCTATTGGTTGACTTGCTAATTCTTGTTTCACTTTGTTCTTACTCGTACCTGGTATGTTTGTCTTGATGCATATTTGTATTCTTATATTATTTGAATATTCTTTCATGTGTTTACTCAATTATATATCATTATTTATATGTCTATTTTATTTGTCAATTTGACATATGACAATATTTTTTTTCATTAGTTGATGTTAGACATAGATATGAGATTGTTTCTTATATATTATATGTTCAGTCATTATTTCATGTGATTGATTGTGCATATATCTATTATTTATGTATATTTATTTCAACTGACTCAACACTTTGATTTATTATTTGTATTTAATTTTTTCAGATGAAATATGAGTATTAGATTATTTATTTGTCTATTCTTATTCTGATTTGCATGCTAGATGTTTTGCTATATGATGTGCCACACACAAGCATACATCATATAGATTGTGTGGTTTGGTTTTTGAGTTGGGTTTCGATGATAGGTGACAGGGACTGAGCTCACAATAAGATTGACGATAGTAGATTGGCTGATCAGGTCTTTTAGAACTTACCTCTTGTTTATCGCACTGTTTTATCATTAATTTGCTTTAAAATAATAGGACGAGTTAAGTGGTGATTTTATAGGAACCCACTTAATTTAGGTCATTTAGTCATCAAATTCATCAAGAATGAGACCCCTTGACCTATTTTCAAAAATAAAGATCCAACTCAAGTTGCCTTCGGGCCTTATATATGATCCCCTACCTAGGCTTAATATTATATGCATATTTTGAGGATTTTTTATGTGATGTGAACATTATGCCTAGTTGGTTGTGTGATTGTAGGATGTTGTAGAAACTTATCCCTTCTCGCCTTATTGTCTTGAGCAGGCCAACAGGTGGATTCATTTGCACAGTGGTTGTCATCTCTATCTCCTATGATAGTGTTCTCTGCTAGAGTATTGTTATTAGTTTTACTTTCCATGAATCTTTGGATTCATTTGCCAGTTGGATACATAGTTTTTTTGGGGCTCAATAAAACTCGTTAATGACTTGTTTTATTATATAAATGTAGCTACGGAGCTAATTGTATACCTGAAGGGAACGAGGAGACAATGACAGCTTCCTACACACACTTGGGCCACATTGCTTGTTGTGCATTCAATATTGTGTGATGTATTGTGTCATTTCCTTTTTCGGATTTCATTTTGAGAGTATTATTCAATATTGGCAGACAGTATCAGATTGTTGTACTAATTTGGACTTACATGACTACATATGATATAGTATGGATTATTGGATTATGATATTATGTATTTATTGACTTTAGTATTATGCTCCATCAAGCATGCATTTACGGCTAGATATTAGCATTTGCATTAATCATGCATAAAAACCAATGGTTGACAAGAGATTGCCCATCCAACTTTATATCCTGAAATTGTTTAACAAAATTGTCAAAACAATGAATACGAATTAAACAAGACCAAGATATGTTAGAGTGAGACTCAAAATTTTTATTCATGTTAACCACTATTTCCACGCTATTTACCCTTAAAATTAGATGTTTATTTTTCACCGAAGGTAAAGAATCACTAGTAACTAAGAAAGAACAACATAAAATTAATGGTATATTTTTATCTTCTTCAGAATCACTCATAACTAGGACAGGAGAACCTAAAATTCATGCAATATCTTTATTTTCTTTCATTTGTAAAACAACAAAATCTACCCAACATTGTCAACTTTCAATAACCCATCTTCTATCTTAGAATTTCTAATTGATTTATCAGCAAATTGTAAAATGTTATCTACTTTCCTTAGACTCTAAACCTAATTTCTTATAAATTGAAAAGGCATTGAATTTATACCTGAACCTAAATCACCCAAAGCCTTTCCAACATAAAAATTACCAATAGTTCTAGAAACAAGAATACTCCTCGGATCTTGGAGCTTTTGTGACAATTTTTTTTTTGTAATACAACACTACTTGGAGCACAAAGCTTGACCATCCATGAATCACGCACGTTCCTTTTTTTCTTAAACATCTCCTTTAAAAACTTTTTATAGTAAGAGATTTTCGCCAAAGTTTTTGCATAAGGAATATTGATTTTTAAATTCTTAATAATCTCGTCAAATCATCGTACTTCTTTTGCAACTTGTCTCCAATAACTTTTCTAGGATAGGAAAGAGGAGGGAGGTACTTCCTGAATGTAAGATGAAGAAGATTCAAGCATGTACCCTTAGACTTTGTATTAGGAGTGAATTTCACCTTTTCTGAGCTTGATTCTTGATCGAAAATTGATGAAATTGGCTTATATACCTTATCCTTAGTAGCTTCCTCAAAATGTTCCTCACTACTCACAATTATTGCTTTGACATGCTCAACTCAATTTTTTTCTGTATCACTTGGAAGTGATCTTTGTAGCCTATTTGAGACAATTTGAGCAAGTTGCCCAATTTGTATTTCAAGAATCTTGATGGATACTTCATTATTTGGAAATCTTTGCTCAGTTTTAGTGATATAATAAGCCAATATCTCTTCTAATTTTTTCTTCTTCTATTGTAATTGAAAAGTTAGGGGAGGTTGTTTCACCTGATTTCTTTAATTCCACGAAAAGTTTGGATAATTTTTCTACCCAGAATTGTATGTGCTGTTATATGGATTATTCTACTAATTGAGGTTGTTGACATAGTTTCCTTCATTGACATTGGACGAAGAAGCTATGTGATTTCTTGATTGACTTTCATGATGGGATAATTGCCTCAACAAAAATCATAATTCAATGACTATTTCATTTGTTTTGCATCTATCCTTTTATTCATAGGTTCCAACTGTGCACTGATAACAATATGTGGATCTACTTTTTGAACCCCTCACTGTTCCTTACTAGATGACGATCAGTAGACCATTAGTAATGTTTGGCTACCATCTCCTCAATTGATTGATGGGTTTCTAATTGTGACCTTTGCAAGAGGATGCCTCTTGAAGATGCATCCACCATGTTTTTAGTACTTGAACTCAACCCATTATAAAATATTTTTATTTACAACTAATCTGCCAAGCAATGATGAGGAAAAACTCTCAATATTCCTTATAATGCTTTGATGCCTCATATAATTTTTCTATATTTACTTGGAAGAGCAAAGTAATCTCTTCTCTCTCATTTTTTGTCTTCCCATGAGCAAAATACTTTGCCGAGAACTTTTGGTTTATTTGATCCGAAGTTGTGATTGACCCACAGGTAAATAGATCAACAATCTCTTAGCCTTATCCCTCAACGAGAATGAAAAAGTCTTAGTCTAATAGTATTTTTTGTCATTTCATTACACTTAAAAGTGTCACAAATTTCCAAGAAAGTTGTAAGATGGTGTCAAGGGTCTTCATGAGCTAGGACTTGAAACTGAATCATCTGTCGAATCACTGTGATGATATTCACCTTGAGTGCAGCTGAGGTGTTGCAATCTCCGACTGCTAATTGCAAGAAACTGTCCCACTCAGTGAAGGAGTTGCATAGTCTTTCATAGACCAACGTGGAAGCTTTTCGGCTACACCATCATTTTCAACCATGGTGACTTGCAATTGGTTGTATCCTTATTGTGCTTAAAGTTCTCTCTATCTTTTGATCAACTTCCTCAAGTGATTCTCTAGATGATGTTCATATATCAAATTACCAAATACTAAATTCTCATTTATGAATACATGCATAAAAATCACAACCTTTAAGAAAAAATACATGTTATAGCACGATGCCTGAATTAGATGAATTAATCTTGTTTAGTTTGGATTACTAACCTCTTCTTTTAAGGTTTTTACCAAGAATACCTCCACAACCTGGTTCATCACATACAAACCACCAAAAATAACGAAGAAAAACTAGGGAAGAGAAAAGAAGAAGGTGACATGAGAAAGAGTGGGAGAGGTTGGTCGGCCATGGTTAGCAGGGGCCATCCTCTTCCCTACTCTTATCTTTATATTCCTTATCAATTTCTCCCTTCCTAAGTTATAATTTTAAATTCTCTCTAATACCTATAATACCTCCTAGGACTACTAAACTTATTAGGATAAATCTAAGTTTGATCTTAGCCCAGCCCTTAGCTAAAATTATTCAATTCAAACCTTTCTCCAACCTGCCAAGTGTGCCCATCCTTGGAAGTCGACCTTTATGGTTAAGTTAAATGCTCAACCCATATTTATTTATAAGCATAACGAATAATATTACTCTATACTTAGTTCACATGTGACTATGTTCATTTGTCTCATATATAATTTCCCTTGTTTGTGTACTAATTTCTATCTAATTTCCTCCAGCCGATTTTCCTTTTACTTGTCATACTAATAAAGATTTGATCCCTCAAACTTAAACTAAGTAAAATCAACCTTCTAACATTAATCATTCAATGTACCATATATAAATAATGTTACAAGTACAAAGAATAATTTTATCCATAATTGAACTTACTACATATTTCTATAATATTTTGTCTAGAGAAATATAACCATAGTTCAAATCTTATAAAAATATAAATAAAAAAAATCATTATTATAATTTTTATGTAAAAAGTTCATGGAGGGTTTAACTCTAACAAATTTATGGAGTTTAATGCATCTTAGATTGAAGGTAACGGAGAATAGAGCTGAAATATGGATATTTAAAATAAATAATTTAAAAGATAGTTAATTAGACCTTAGAGAGATAAGTTAAAAATAAGAATTCCACCGTCTCATGTGGTGCAATAATCCGATTTCTTCTTTATAGATATCTTGTCAATAATTAGTTTAAGTGAAATTTAATCTCTTACATAATATTTGAATCTTGAGAAACCCAAGCAGATCTTACTCGATTGGCCTGTAGAGGGATGAAGCTTTGCTAATGTGAACAACAAAACTCATGTTTGTAGGAGAAAGGGCTTCCAATGTGATGCGGTATTGGATTTATCGTCTGGATATTTGCGCTGTGACAACCCAACTCCAGAGTTTGAGCATTGTGACCTTGTGTTAAGTGGCTTTCTTTCTTTTTTTCTTTATATGACAAAAACAATAATATTATCTAACTCTAATAAAAACACAAAATAGCAAAAAAAATAAACGCTACCAAAAACCAAATAAAAATCAAAGTAAACAAACAATCTAATATCAAGAGAAGAGGGAGAACAATAGTTATATGTTATAATCGTTAGCTTGATTGTTCCCCATTTATTCATTTTAAAGCATTGTAGTAGTGGACATATATAGCTTTGAAGTATGAGGCTTAATGTTCATTGTCAAGAAAAATAGTGATTGATCAAGAGATTGCTCATCCAACTTTATATCTTGGAATTGATTAACAAAATTGTCAAAATAATGAATACGAACTAAAGAAGACCAGGATATGTTAGAATGAGACTCAGAATTGTTATTCATGTTAACTACTATCCCTTAAAATTAGATGTCTATTTTTCACATCAGGTAACGAATCACTCGTAGCTAAGAAAGAACAACCTAAAAATAATGATACACCTTTATCTTCTTCAGTAGAACACGGTGACTTAAAATAATAGTACATCTTTATCTTCTCCCATTTCAAAACCAACAAAATCTAGAAGGAACACAACAACATCAACTTTCATTAACACATATTTTATCATTCTCTTAGGCTTTCAACTAATCCATCATCAAATTATAAAATTTTATTTACTATCCTTATTGTCCCTAAACCTAATTTTGTATAAATTTAAAAGGCATTAAATTTATACCTGAACCTAAATCACCCAAAGTCTTTCCATCATAAAATTACCAATAGTGCATGAAATAAGAAAACTCCTCGGATCTTAGAGCATTTGTGACAACTTTTTTTTTTTAAAATAGCACTACTTGGAGCACTAAGATTGATCATGTATGAATCACCGACCTTCCATTTTTTTCTTGAAGATCTCTTTTAAAAACTTTCCATAGTAAGGGATCTCTTCCAAAGCATCTACAAAAGAAGTTCCTCACTCCTCATTATTATTGCTTTGACATGCTCAGGTGGATTTTTATTTGTATCACTTTGAAGTGATCATTGTAGTCTATTTGAGACAATGAGCAAGTTGACCAATTTGCATTTCAAGAATCTTAATTGATACTTCATTATTTTGTATTCTTTGCTCAATTGTAGTGATATACGTAGCCAACATCTCTACTAAATTGTCCTTCTTTTATTGTAATTGAAAAGATAGGGGAGGTTGGCTTACTTTATTTCCTTGGTTTCATAAAAGGTTTGGATATTTTTTTGTCGTGGAATATTGTATATATCGTTGTATGGATTATTTTGTCAATTAAGGTTGTTGACATAGTTTGCTTCATCGAAATTTAAGGAAGAAGCCACTTGATTCCATCATTGACACTCATGATTAGGACGATTGCCTCCACAAAAATCACAATTCATTGATTGTTGCACTTTTATGGTATTTATCTTTCCATTTAGGGTTTCCAACTGTGCACTGATAGCAGTATAAGGATCTACTTTCTGAACCACCCACTTTTCTCTTTGCTTGATGACAATCAATGGACCATTGGTAATGGTGGCCATTGTTATAGGTCTAGATCGTGGACCTTCTAGATATCGAGGTTTTGGTAGTTGTCCCAGATGTCCTAGGTTTATGAGAGATCGTTGGTGCTATCCAATGTGGTGGAAACAACTAACTAATACTAACATGTGCTATAGTTGTAGGGATGATTGAGTTTTGGTGCATGGAGGTTGTTGGGATGCCGAGGATTAATATCGGGAGCTACCAAGGTTTACTGGAATTACAATAGTGCATTTTGGTGTTCGAAATCCTAGAACAGCCCATCGGGTGGAAAGGAGCGTCATTGGCTGGACTTACAGTTACCAAGCAAAGTGTGTTAGTCGACTTCCAAAGAAACCTCAAAATGTCGAGTAGCGGGTTTCAAGTATCGAGCATGACCGAGCATGAACAAGCAGTGCGAGTCTTGATGTTTGGCAGTGACTAAGAGGGACTACCGAGTATGTTGATAAAAACTTATAGAGCATCCCAAGAGCTGGTTACCTAGTACGTTGAGAATGGAGTATCAAGCATGGTGGGACTTGGTGATCAATCACCAAGTGCGGGCATCGGCAAAGGTGTATGGGAGTTTTCGGCGTTACCAAGAATCACTTACCGAGTGTAACACCCCGATTCAACTCACCCGTGAACCGACCCGGAAATGCTACCGGTGACCGAACCGTTGGTTAATTTACTAGATTCGGTTAAGCCGACCCGGATCTACTCTCAACGTCTTAAGATGAAGATGCAATTTTCTATATGCATGGATGAATGTACAAAAATCCTGACATGCTACTACATAGATGACATGAAAATCAATTCATACATATCAACCCAATTACGATAAAATCAAAAAGAAATTCTGAGTAAAAAAGGACAGAGCCTCCCCTTAAAGTGCAATTAGGGGCCACCCTGTCAAAATAATATATGTACAAACATATATTCATATATCAACAATTTCATCCTCACAGAATATAATCTACTGTATACTTTTTCTAAGACTTGGGTCTCAGCCCACCTGCACATTTTCTTCATAATTCACATGTTAACATTCAACCACAGCGTATCATCATCTCTTTGCATTTTTTTCATATCAATTTCAATATAATAAAATCATACACAACAGATTAAGCACTCAATCATCAAACATATGTGTGTGCAAGAGACCTCACTGCTCCTCCGTCCAGGCTGGCACTTCCATCTCGTATTCGTCACCTACATATAGTACAAAACCGTCAGTAATGAGCGTTACCGGTCCTGAAAATAACTAATATCAAACTCGCACAGGAGAGCTAACCCTCATGTTGAATAAAAACCATATACTTCCTCAAGAACTCTCACAAGGGCACTAATGGGAGCCGTCACCCTCGAGCGACAGCGTCCCCTATCCATCTCATTCTCTTTCCTTGGCCATCTCATCTATTGCGTCTTGCATCAAATCTCATTCTCGTTCAACTCAGCCCTCTACATCCTCCATATTACTCATGGCCTTGAACCGAAGGCCGAGTACGCTCAGGCAGTTCCCTTTACTACCCTTTGAACCACAAGTCCGAACATGCGCTATACTAAATAGTACCCGTAAACCTCCACATTCTCTGTGTGTGAGGAACTCAAACGCAGAGTTAGCAGGATCCCCTCGGGATGAAGTGGGTCCTCCCCAACATCAACATGAGGACGAACACATGCCTTATCTGAAGCCATGGCCGCCTCCCTCTTTCCATCTCTCATTGAAAACACGAAGACTATATATATAGGCCTGGGTAGGGAATTTAATATAATAGGCCCGAAGGCAACTTGCAGTAGATTTTGTTTTCGAAAACAAACTCGAGGGATCTCATCCTTGAGGGTTATTAATCCGAAAATGCGATCGGCTAAATGACCTGAGATAAATGGGATGCGATAAAACACCACTTAACTCATCCTGCAAGTAGAAAACCAAACATACGATGGAATAGAACGTAAAACAAAGACGAGTCCTAAACGGACCTGGTAGAAGCTCCAAGCGTGTCCACACGACTAGGCGGCGAGCTCCTACTTCATACCTACACATCAAATTTAAAAGCTAACGCGCACTAACTAAATGATGCATCAACTCAATAAACATCACAAACAATATAATTATGGTCGAACAAGAAAATCAAAAACCATTAGTGTATATAATTCTAAGTCATCCTATTCATACCAATTTTATTATATATCCCTAAATTATGTCGTGGTCAATTATCATGCTCAAATTTACTTTACCTCATTAGACCACTTAACATTCATTCATACTTAATCATTCCATGTCACTTATCACTTCATCAGTAATTAGTATTTAATCACATCAACATCAATTAATTAATCCTATCATCCTGTGCTAACAATCATCAATCTAAAATAATAAACTTAAGAGGTAATTATACCTCGCGTCGTCGGCAATCGGCGACAGTTAGGGTTTCGTCGTATGTGCGTCTCAAACCTCGAATTTGGTGCTCGACGACGTTCGAAGCTCAATCGGGTTCGACTGGATGAACTCAGCGAAAGACCCGGCGAATTCCATCGATCCGGTTTTCCGGCGAGTTTCGGCAATTTTTTGGCAACTTAGTGGTTTTCCGGCGACTTTCCGGCAGTTTTCCTGCTAGAGTCGCCGGCGGCATCTACTGGTCAAATTGGGGCCGTATATGGTACCATCGGAATCGTCTCGGCAAGCCCGACTTGTCTGTGATGTTAAGGCAGCCGACAGAGGTGGTGGCTCACTGGAAAATACCAAAAATAGGGGCGGCCGCGGGGGTGGCTAGATCTTGCCGACTAGGGCGGCGATCGGCGACGCTCTGGTCGGGGAAGGTCGCTATGGGGACGAGGAGGTCATGGCTACCAGTCCATCGTGGCGGCGGTGGTCACCGGCGTTGCGATCGGCGATGGAAATGTGGCGTACAGGCGCTGCTTCCTCGCGTCGTGGCGGCCGGGCAACGGCCGGGAGCACTCGGGGCGGCACGGCGACGCCGTGGTGGGGCAGAGCGGCGTCAGTCAGCGGCCGGGCGGTGCCGGTAGCGACGGCAGCGGCCACCAAAATGGCGGCGGGAATAGGGTTTGGGCGTGTCGGGGAAGAAAAATAAGTTGGGTAGTAAACTCGTAAATATTACTTGACTCGTCTCCGGCTCAAGTTAAGAATAATATCTAAATCGAAATAATTCTAAAACAAATCTAGAAAAAATCAGGAAAAATTCCCTAAAATAACACAACATCACAACATCCAAATGATATGCTTTATAGCTATCAAACCACCAAAACTACCCCATAACGCATCCTAACGCGGTAAATGGCCTAAAACTATTTTTACGGTCACAAAATGAAGAAATCTAAAATCATCAACTGTATACTCTCATATATTTTGATAACTCATTCTCTGCTCATTCATGACATTATCATCACATACTCGGGTACACATGACCCTCACAGATCATACACGTGACCGCATCATCTTATTACATGTGTTCTGAAACATACTCAACTCAATCCGACGGCTAAACCGATCAGCTAACGACTATAAAACCGTGACTCGAATCATGGGTTTTACACCGAGCATGTCAATAGTTGGTGTCAAGAGTCCTAGGAGACCTAAACAAGTGCTAGGACTTGATCTCGGACACAAGGATTCTAAATTCTAGTGTTCGTGTGGCTGGTCGAGGTTTCCTAGCTACACTAGAATTCCTGGATCGGGTACAATTGTCGGTAGGAACTACCCATGTTCAAGTGTTGGTGACCATGGGACAACTTGAAGTCTGTGGACCTGATCAAGACTTCAGGGAAGAGGCCTTGAATGACATGTAAGCTTGGGATGGACACAGACATTGAGGTGAAGTAGGACATGTTGTGGCCGGGGCCAAACCCTAACCCTATTTTAGAGATCGGGTGCTAAGGTTTGGGTTCCTTTGGCCTTGGCTTGCTTTTTCAGGCCAAGGGGCTCAACCATGGGATCTATGTGCACCATAGGATGCTCAAGCTAGGTTGGACTAAGTTTGTGATGATGATGGGAAGAGTTGGAGTCTATCTTATTTGCTTCTCATTGGCCAGCTTTGATGATGTGGCACTAACTCCGAATTGGATTACTCTAAGAGGTCGATCCAAGGAGGAGGAAAAAAACATGAAGTATTCTTGGAGAGTTTGTGAGAGCTTGACAAGGAAGAAGAGGACGGCGATCTGTGAGGACGAAGGTCTTGGAGTTGCCATGGCCGATTCTCATTGAAGCGTGAATCGGATCTAGGATTTCTCAGGCTGATCAAGGTACTCTTTGTTACACAACTTGTTTGTGATTCTTATTGCATGTTTGGTGATTAAATTTCATGTAATCAAGTCAATCTTTGGGAAGGAAACTTGGGGTTGTGATTGTGAGGATGAATTGTGAGTGGGGATTGCTCATTGATCATTAGTTTTTCTTGTATTGGGGAGAAACTCGGTTGTGGGGGATTGTATGTCCACGACCAGCAAGTATTCAAGGGAGTTGAGTGCTTGTAGTTCCTGGTTTCAATGAGTGGAATTAAGGTTGAGGAAAACCCTGTAAACTCTGGGGTGTCACGTTCATTGTTTACTTGAGGATTGGTGGTGCCAAAGGCAAAACCCTAGCCGGATTCAAGGGTTTGTGCTAGCTGAGTCAGGGGCCTGTATTGGACGTGGTGTTTGAGTTTCTTTGTCATATTGTGGTGTTGGTTGTGACTACTTGGTGGGGTGAGGAGTTCAAAAAAAGTTGCATTCAAATCAGTAACCGAAAGCCTTGTTTGGCTCCTATTATCAATCTAGTGCAAATTAGAGTTTCGGGTAGTCAGATAGATTGTTGTTGGGTGCTTTCAGATTAATGTAATTCTTGTGTAACTTGTGGAAGGCTAAGTGTTCTTAGTTGAAGAATAAGTACTGATTTAGGGCGAAAAATTTAACCACGGAATCAACCTTGTGACAGCTACCATCTCCTCAATTAACTCATTAGCTTCCTTGTAGCGACTGCCCCCCCACACCCGATCCAAACCACAAGCCAAGTGTTACTATACGAAACTAAATGCCTCTTAAAGTAATTTTCTTTTAATCTTCAATATTTTAAGATAAAATATAATATAAACGCTCGGAATAATATAAACCCCATGAAACAAACCGAAATCCCACCGTCATACAACCAACCAATAAGAAAAATCAAAAGTCTAATAGCAAAGTCCTCCAACTATCCCGACTCTACCCATCCTTTCATGCTCAAACCTGTAGAAACAATTCTATGTTAGTAATAAAAACACAAAGTCATATAATTGAAAGAAACAAGTTTATATATTTGAAAACAAGTCTTTTAGTAATTATAAGCCCATGTCGAGCTCTAATTATTCCGGGAGGGTGGCCGCCCCATCCAACTACAATCTCATATATGCGCACACACATTACGTGGCTCACAGCCTGTTGTTACTGATATTTACCATTGACTCACCCTATGGTATAACAAGTGAATAATGAGTAGTCTTACGCCATTGTACCCTATCACCCTTTTCGTCATGGGGGGCAAGTATTTAATCTTTCAAGAATTTTAAGGGTGTTTCCCTGTGTTAGATTGAATCAATTCTTTTACCCCAGTTGCGCTCGGCACATGGTTGTCGAATATACACTCAGACCAATCAAAACTCCTAAATAGGAATATATAACATTTCGGATAATTATACGGACCTAGAATTGTGATGAGGCACCCGCAGATTATAATATGAATAAAACTTCTCTAAAGTCTTCCCTTTGTGAGCCAAATGTGCTTACAAACTATCACGATGGTGCTTTATTTAATATCAATTGAATTCTCTTTTATATAGAATAATATATATAGAATTTAAGAAGTCAATATATTAACTTTTTTATATAAAAGAACATAATCATACATAACAATATTAAACACCAACCATTTGTGTCATCACAAAAAGTCAAACAAATTGGCTATTGAGTTAATGAGCAAAAAAAATTGACTATTGAGTTAATGCGAATGAGTATCAAATTACACTCACAATTCCTAATCCCAAAAAGTTCAATAAAATAAACTTATTTAAAACCATTTATAAAAACCATCGTTCTAATATGCTAAAGGCCATAATTGATAATTTATGATATGGATTCCCAAAAATTAATTTAATTAAATGATATTTAAGATATATTCCAAGATTTATAAAACCTAAATAAAATAACCTAATTATTTTTAGGATTTAACAATCTCCCCACCTTGGAAATTTTCGTCCTTGAAAATAAAATAAGGAGAAAAACCGGGGTTTTAAAATCTCCCCAATTTGAAATTTTTCTCTTCAAAAATAAAAGAGGGTTATATGGAAAAATTACTCATTTATCTAACTTCTTTCTTATCCTATCTTCGGCATTTCTTCTATTATGCATTGGTATACTTGTATCTAGCTCTATAAAAGTTAGTTTAAATATCTTCACATTTTCTAATAAAAGTTCTTTTTAGAAAAATCATGATTTATCAGTTTATTTTCACTTCTACTTTGTGATAGTTAATCACGAGAGCCATTTTGATCAACTTCTTTACTACTTTTACATCTTCAAACCAAATTATTCGAGCACACTTCAAAAGTTAAATCCTCTATTGCTTTTGAGCAATCATTTTAAATGACACTATACGTATCTTTATGCTTCATTGGTGTCTTTACTTTCTATAAACTCAGATATTACCACATAGCTTACTATAATTCATCGGTGCATTTTTTTCTCAATTTAATCATTGCCACTCATATGGATAACCAAAGTGGGGCACACTGTCCCATAACACTGTCATCCATATCGCAACCCATACTACATAGATAACACCTCAGATTGTAAACGCATCTCATATACGCACATTGGTTAAGTGTCACATTCACCTAGCATGACACATAAGTGGCACACCTTCTCATATCAGTATTATGCTTTAACACACTTCTAGAATTTCCTCTAACTCAATAGAAACTTGTTAATATGTTAAAGATATGTTTCCATAAATCAATTACCTATATGATAACTCGGGGTTTCATATTTCTTCAAAAGGTTTCTTTTAATTTGCCCTTCAACTTACAACTTGTTTCAGAGCTAGAAGTGGTCACCTCAATCTGCAGTAAGGAAATTTTTAATTTTCAACTCTTCAAAACATCCCCTCACTGTTAATAGTATCGACGTTACGTCATCTCTTTCTTACATTTATTGTATTTTTTTTTAAAAAAAATACATAGTTATGCATAATTTATGATATAAAGCATGCTATCAACTTCTTTCACATTATTTTTTAATTATTTAATAATTATCTAAATTTTTGTATTATCTAGTGGGCATTCCTCTTTAGTGTCTTACAATTTATTTGTATACTGTACAAATAAATTTTTTTATTTTCTAAGAAGAAATATCTTGAACCACCTAATATTGTTATTACACTAACTTCCCAACCTGGCATTTCTTACCCTTGGGCTAGTCCAATCATGTCCTGACCATCATATTATCTAAACCTTTAGCAATCTCTAAGATTTTAGACACCATTGTACCCATAACAGCTGAAATAAACACTTCTTTAATCCCTATAGCCTTAGGAAGTTGTTCAAAGTACTCTTTTAGTATTAACTCGCATTGTTGCGTTCAACCGCAACCCATTTATACACACTCATAAATACTTACCAAATAAAACAATGGAAATTAATACCATAAAAGAATAATCAATCCTTATATATATATATATATATATA
>JAVDBV010004349.1:0-12218 GCA_032619315.1 Piper longum | reverse complement strand
CCCCCCCCCCCCATAAACAGAGGTCAAATCTTTTTGCAGAGATGTAGGGGATGGGGGTCTGAGCAGCAGCTAATCAACCCAAACCTAAACATGGAGGCATCTTTGAACCTGATCTTTTTCAACTGTAATAGTATGATGATAATATGCTCTGGTTGAATTAAAGTAACAGCTTCTACAAAATACATATGTTGGTCGTGTTGGAATGGTGGAGGTGGTGATGACCGAGGAGGATGAGGTAGTGGAAAAAGTGAGAGAGAGAGAGAGAGAGAAGCAGTTGACACACAATTGTTGATGAGAAAGAGCACAGAAAGAGAGAAAGATTGTGGGTTGAAAATTATCTGATTGCATCCATTATTTATGCATTATGTGTATACTTTTACTGTTTCTTTGATTGCTTGGATTTTATTTACTTGGATGTTTCTTTTTCTAAAAAAAAAATTGAATTGCTTTGTTTTGCCGCATCTTTTTCTTCAACAATCATTGCACGAGCAGTCGACGAGTGAGTGCTAAAAAGAATTGACCAATCCATCTTTTCCACTACCATTTATTCAACGTAAAACATCATTTTACGTTAAAACAAACTAACGGGAGGTCTAGCCGAGGGAAGAAGGGAAAGGGCTTAGGAAGAGAGTCTGGTAGATTTAAGATTTGAAACTTTGTATCTGATTATTGTGTTTAGGTTTTTGTTTACCCATAATCACAACTCTCTAATCTAGACACCACTTCTTTTTTACCATTCAATTGACTATTGATTAGGGTTGTTTACGGGCCAAAATTTATGACCGGTTCGTTAATAATTTTAATCGGTTCGAGTTTAGTTTTTCCAATTTTGAGTTTCGAGTCGGGTTTCTTAAAAAATCAAAATTTGAGCTCGACTCGAGCCCGTGTATATAATAAAAACACGAGCTCGAGGCTCAATTAGGACATGAGCGGTGTGCCGGTGGGCAACCATTGACGACTGGTGGGGGGCGACCATCAACGGGCAACAAATAGCAGGCGATGGGCGATGGGCGGTGATTGGCGACAAATGGAGAAGGAGCAGCTATAGGCCATAGCGGTGGCAGCCACTGGGGGTGACCATTGACGAATGCTGGTGGGCGACCATCGACAAGCGACGGGCAGCAACAGGCAGCGAGCGACGGGCGTCGATTGGCGGCGAATGGGGAAGGAGTTGCTGTGGGCCGTGGTAGTGGTAGCTGCTGGTGGGCGACCATTGACAGGTGACGGGCGACGACGGGCGACAACGGGCGATGGGCAAAAACTGTCGATTGGCATCAATTGGCGTCGATTGGCTTCAATTGGCGTCGATTGGTGTCGATTGGCGTTGATTGGCTTCGTTTGGCATCGATTGGCAACGATTGGCGGTGATTGGCGTCAATTGATAACAATTGGCGGCGATCGGTGATGGTAGCGACTGGCGGCAACTGTCGATTGGCATCGATCGGTGGCGACCGGCAATGATTGGCGGTGATCAACGACAGTAGCAATTGGCGGTGTTGTGATATTTTCTATCATTAATTATTTTTATTAAAAATGATTTTTTTGTTTTTTATTATTTTAAATGTTTGTTAACAAAGGGGTATATGAAACGTTTTTTGTTGAAATATATCGAGTAATGACTTTCTTTGAAATATATCTAGTCGAGTTTATTCGAGTTACGAGTTAATCGAGTCACGAGTCGAGTTTGAATAGAGCCGAGTAGATCCGGGTTTAATAGAATTCGTGGTTGACTTGTTTATCATCAAATCGAGTTGAGTTAAAAGTATCGAGTTATCGAATCGAATTATAAATATGACGAGTTCAGATCGGGTCGAGTTGACTCATTAAAACTCGCGAGTTAACTCAGCTCATGAATACACTATTGATGTTAGAAAAAAAATATTATTGACTATTCAAATTTAATAATTAATTGATTTTGACAAATTTTACTAGGCTCAACATATTTCCAATAAGGTCAAGACCCGTCGAATGGATCATAATTGTGTACTTTAGACTTATTTTCTTTTCTTTGAACCAAATTATACATTTTACTTTTGTAAAATATGTGTGCTTAATCGAGGTTAATTGGCTATCTATTAAAAGCCACGAGTGTTATATATATAATTTAAATTTATATTATTAACGTAAAAAATATTATAAAAAATATAAGAAATATATTTAATTGTTTTCTTATTTTTAATAGTATGTAGAATTAAAATTATAACATTTATTATATTTAAGATGTATTAGTTAACGGGTTAATAGATATAGAATATACGATAGAGTTAAGACTTAATTATTTTATTATATTATATTTTATAATTTTAAAAATTTATTTATTATTATTAACTCGTATCATAATTTATTAACAAAACAAAACCCCTGCACAACCCCAACGCCCTTTCCCTCTTTCTCCCCAAACCCCAACCACGTCCCCGGCGTCATCCCGCTGTCGACGACCTCACCGCCGGCAGTCGCCGCCACGGCCACCGCGACTCACAGGCTCCTCCTTCCCTTTTCCCTTTTTCCTCCTACTTTACTCTGCCCAACGCCGACCAAGCCCTTCTTGCAGCGCCGCCGCCGCCGCCTCGCCACCATCTGTCCAGTCACCCCTCCCACCGACCGATCTTTTCCTTTCCGTTCCCTTGCCCCTTCCTAGCTCGCCCCTTCCTACCTTTTCCTTTGCCGCCGCTGGAAGTGGTAATTCGCCACCGCTGCCGGCCAATTTCCGACTAGACCACCTAGACCCCACCTAGCCCGTAGTCCTTCCCTACCGGCCGATTTCGAGCCACTGCCGCCACCTTCAGCACCATTGCCGCCGCCCTCAGCACCATTGCCGCCGCCCTCAGCACCATTGCCGCCGCCCTCATTGCCGATTCGAGTCCGAATTATTGTGAGACGCTTATGGCTTCTCAAATGTTCGATTTTTAATTTATTTTGACAATTGTGCATATCATTTATAATTTTTATGAATTTTTCATGTTTTTGTTAATATGTTAATTTTGTGGATAATTATATGTGATTAATAAATTTATGTATGTAATTAAGAATTGATAATGATTAATTATAATTTGAATTATTTAATTATGAAATTTAATATGATATTGATGATGTTAAAAATTGTGAAGTTAGGTATTAGGGTTATAATTATGTAGGTTAATTATTAGAAATTTAATTCAGAATGAGAATTAATATGAGATCATAATAAGTTTAGAAATTGTGATGTAGTCACCTGGTTAAAAGTAATAAAAAGATTTGAAATTGTTGGTTTTAAAATTAATTCATTTGTTGATAGTCTAATAATGATGTTAGCAATTATAGTATTCATAATTTTATAATAATTTCCATGCATAGATTTCATTCATGCATTATATAGCTAGTTTGGGGATTGTCTTAGCAATGAGGACCAAAAACCATTCGGAAATCAATTTGTTTCTACCATAGAAAAAGAGTTTAAAGGTAAAGATTTCGTTGGAGTTAGGAAAAGATTCCTATTTAGTGTTCTAGTTTAATAAGAATAATAGAGTTGTTGTGATTGAAGCTGTCTACTTGAATGATATATTTTTTAATCTCTTTGATAACTTCTCCTTACCAAACAAATTTGGCTTGGCTGTTTGTATTCTTCTACTGTTTTTTTAGTTTGAGCACTTTTTTTTCCCTCTTTTTTGTCATATGACAGATTGATCTGTGTTCTTTTACTGCCTTCTATTCCACTTAAGAATAACAGTCATGTATGTTTCACCTTGCAATAACACTCTTGGAGGTGACAGAGTATTGTTTTTGTCTTTCTAGGATTGTGTTTATTGTTCGATAGTTGAGGAGACAGTGGCAATGGCAACTTTGGAAGAGGCAGATATTGTTAGAGCCCCAATTGAGAAGGTTGTTGTAGAGAATGGTATTGTAGGAGAGGAAGAAGAAGAAGAAAACGAAGAGGAAGAAGAAGAATTACTCTTTTCATCTGACTCTGAAATTGGGGATGCTCTGGATTTTCTGGATACCAAGTATGATTCAGAACCACACGAATCTTTCTCCCTCTCTTCGCATCGACCCAATGCCCATGGTGGTCTCCTCTCTCGACCCCTCCAGCCCCTCTCTAACCAAACTCAGAAATATTCTAACCGGATCCGTGCCACACCTTTGGAGGTTTTTATCTGCCACGCATTTGATAAATCCATGCTCATTTTTTCAAAAATATTTTGGTGGTTTCTTTTTCTGAAATGTAGTATGTGCTTTAGGAGTGGGAGGGGAGGTTTAATGTTGGAATGTCAAATTCAGTGACAACAGCTATAAGGGATAGCGTCCGTGATATGGCAATTGGTAAGACTAAATCTAGTGAGAAAGCTGACCGTGCTACAGTTGAGCAGGTAATAACATCTGTTCTCTTTGTTCTGTTTTTGATGTCCTGTTCAAATAACTTTTATTGTCTATCATGGTTAATCCTTTATGTGGTTTGATAATTTTGTTGAATTCACATGACTATATGTAAATGTTTTATGTATACTTGGTGTTATGTCATGTATACATTTCAGGCCATTGATCCTCGAACTCGTATGGTCTTGTTTAAAATGTTGAACCGTGGTGTTTTTCATGAGATAAATGGTTGCATCTCCACTGGTAAAGAAGTAAGGTTTTCATGACATTTTTATATTTACAAATTTATCTTGATGATAAATATTTTCTAAGCTGCAAATAAAATATTCCATTTTTGCTCATACCTTTGTGGCTATTCTTTGTTCCATTGTATTAGGCAAATGTCTACTATGCTACTAAAGCTGACGGTCAGGAATTTGCCATTAAAATTTACAAGACCTCTGTACTTGTCTTCAAGTACGTTGTGTCGTATTCTAAACCAGTCTGTCATATATTTGACTCAAGAACGTTGTCCATGATACATATGTATAAACTGCATAAATGCCAATTTTTCAGGGACAGAGATCGCTATGTTCAAGGTGACTATCGATTTAGATACAGATATTGTAAACATAATCCTCGGAAAATGGTCAAGACCTGGGCGGAGAAAGAAATGAGAAATCTTTTAAGGTATTAGTAAATAAATTGTTATTTTTTATTACCTGGTGAAACATGTCCATATAATTATTCTTTCTGTTGTTGTCAAGGTTCTCTTTTTGGATTTTTTAACCTTTTTTATACTGTTTTAAGATGTTATATCTCAATATGCCTCCTATTCGAAGTAGATTAAAAAATTTCGTCTTTCCCTCTACTGTTAATGTGGTGGAAGTTGGAACTTCTAATGACATTCCCAAGTTTCCTTCTTTTTGTTGGCTTTTGTATTTGCTGGTATATTTGTAGAATCTTAGGTATAATGCTCTTTATTCTGACATCATCAGGCTGAGATCAGTTGGCATCAGGTGCCCAAACCCATTGCTGTTGAGACTGCACGTTTTGGTCATGGAATTTATAGGTAACGAGCTGTATTTTATGCTATTCTATAAGTTAAGTAGTAGAAACAGTTTTGGAGTGAAAGTTGTGCTTCTTTTGACTTATTTTGTGTGCTGAAATGTTGATGACAGGAAAAGATGGTTTCGCTGCACCTCGTCTTAAAGATGCTGCCTTGTCTGAAGATAAATTACGTGAGGCATATGTTGAGGTACATATTTTGTGGAATACACTTCTATTATGAGTTTCAATAATATGAATCTGATTGCAAGCTGTTATGTTTCGTGTGTATGTTATTATGTGTGTAAATTTTAGATGGTCTAACGCTTGTCCCAAAAGTTCAAGTTGTTAGGAAAGAAAACCATTTAATATTTACTTTAACATTCCCCCTCACGTGCAAGTAAGTTTTTAAGCCTTAACACATACAAGCTGTTAGGAAAGCAACCACTTAATATTTACTATAACACTGTGTTAGAAGTCATTAGAAAATAATGTACATAAATGTCGGTGATTGCAGCCAATAAATACATATAGAGATTACAAGAGTTATGATGAGGATAAAATTGTACCTTAAGATACACACAAAATCATACATATCTTGATATGTACTATTTTTAATGAGATGATATGTACTATTTTTAATGAGATAATAATACTAACAATATAGAACTTATCATGCTAACAGTCATATATCCTAAAGGCAATCACAAAATAACAAAGATAACAATAAATATAACTTGACGAATAGAAGTTTTTTGAACATCCAACTCCATATATTTTGTCATGGGCTGGTATAACTCTTTAAACAGTGCGCATGATCCTTGTCATTGTCACCAAGTTTTCAGACTTTCAGAAGGACCCCTACTGCTAGTGGATGTCATTGAATAAGTACAATATTGATGAGTTTTAAAAGCAATTAAAATTCATTAATTGGTCTTGAGTTTTCTTGGCTTTTTTTCTTTGAATTATTTAATCAATTTCTTTTTAATAGCATTCCCTTTTGTGATTAAATTATAGTTATCCCTAGCTGCAAAACTGTTGATGATCATTTCTCTGTGCAGATGATTATGATGATGAGGACATTGTATCAGAAGTGCAAGTTGGTTCATGGTGATCTGAGCGAGTATAACATACTTTATTTTGAGGTTTGACTGCCTAATTCATTGTGCACCATTTTGGGTAAAGCTCTTTGTAACTATAAGTATATATATGACATTCTAATTCTTTCTTGAAACACATTACAGGGACATTTGTATATTATTGATGTTTCTCAATCAGTAGACCTTGATCATCCTCTGGCACTGGATTTTCTTCGTGAAGATTGTCTTCATGTTTCGGTACTTGGTTAATTTAGAAAGTAATTGTTGGGGGACAAGGTCAAAGTGAAGCTGAAGTAAACTTTTTTCCCTGCAGGATTTCTTCCAGAAGCATGGAGTTGCAGTGATGACAGTCCGTGAATTATTTGACTTTATTGTTGATAAGTCTATTGAAGATGATGCTGTGGACGATTATTTGGAAAAGGTTTGTCTGATTTTACTTGTAAACAAAGAGTGAATTGTGTTGATACCAGTGGTGGTGTATGTCACTGCAGATTCAACAAGAAGTACTTAAAAGAGGCCAGGGAGTGTCACCCGAGGATGAAATTGCTGAAGCAGTTTTTGTACAGGTATCCAATAAGTTTTTAACCATGACTGTATGTTCATTTTGCCTATAATCAATAATGGTGGCAAGCAGTAAAGTTTTTTCGAACAAACTGCACAATCAGAAAATGTGAACTTAAAAGGAAGGACTGTAATTCATGATCACCTAGACATCATCTTCGTTGCTGGTGTATGCTTCAATGTGTTTGTTAGTGATGCCATTCTGGCTGGCATAAATAAGGCTTGGATAATTATGATGACAACGATCCCACTTTCATTTTAAAATGATCAATCTTTTGTCGTAGTTGATGAATGTGTGCTGTTAGTTTGTTTGTTTTTAATTGTGAAGAGGTGGTAACCTTTTTATGTCAAATTCGATCCAGTCATTCATTCCAAAGAAGCTGATGGATGTCAATCATGTGTGGAGGGATATTGATCGGATCACAAAGGGTGATGACACAAAGGATTTGTATTATCAGACTGTCACGGGCCTAAACAAGGCTCTTTCGGAAGTGAAACTTATTTCAGAATCTACCAGTGAGCCTGAGCTGCGCTCGTTTGGGCTTGAAGTAGGCACAAATGGTTGTGAATCTACCACTGACATGACCGTTGAAGCAAACTGTACCAACCCAGCAGAAACAGATTCTGATACAGGTGATGAGAGCTCAAGTGATACGCAAGACATAGAGGGGAAAGGAAGTGATACTAAACAGAAGACGATAGCTGATAGGAGAGCTGCCCGGAAAGAGAACAAGAAGAAAGTGAAGGAAGAGAAGAGGGAGGCACGAAAGACAAAAATTCCCAAGGCTGTCAAAAAGAGAAAACAAAAGATGGCAAAAGCTAATGCTAAGAAGTAGTGCCGTTTCATATTTACTTATAGATCTAGTAAATTCGACCATTATACTTTAGTTTTGTAGCTGTTCAATTACAGAGTTCCCAATGACTATGGCGTTTTTGTTGGCCACTGCAGTTGCTAATTATGTGGATGAGCATCTGTCCATGGAATTTTTGAATGCTGTAATGTTATATAGCCATAAAATTTTGTAGTTCATTTTTCAGTTCATGAGGCCTGTAAAATGCAGCAGACTGCCCCCGTATATGTTGCCATGTGAAGAAGTGTAAAGACTTCTTTGAATATTTTTCTCAAGCTGGTAAATTTAATTCAGAAAAGTTTATCTTAGCAGGCCAGTGGGAGTTCTCTTGCCCCAACTTTAATCTAAGCAGCCCGATCATAAAGATGGCCTAGATGATAAAAGAAAAAAAAAACAAAATACCTTTTTATCTCTTCTTTTGCCGGCCTGGCTGGTGTTGATAATTTTTTACTAGTTTTTCATAGATTGACCGTAGACATGTTAGCATGCTCAATAACAGGCCGGATAAGAACGAAAACATAAACTTTAAGCTATTACTCTTAGATTTTTTTTTAAAAAAAAAATGAAACAAATTAACTCGTACCCTTCTTATGAAGTTGTTAATGACTAAGTTACCGACAATAGAAAGTGATAGGTACATGTTATCGGACTCGAACACGAGTAAATATGTTTCTAGGATTGTGCATCTTTCAAGAGGGGACACGGACAACATTTTCCCATCTGCAATTTCTAGGGATGGCCGTTCATATAATGAACAGGTAGTTATAGATGAAACCTTTTTAAAAAAACTTATTTTATTACCTTTACACATTTAGAATTCATTCTTTGCACTTATGTTTGTTGGTGTACATGCCTATGTGTGAGTGAATTGTCTTTGGAATCACTTGTTCATTATGTTTAATGGTAAAAACTCCTGTTGTGTATGAGGTTTCTCTTTAGGCCCTGTTAACTTAAGTAAGGCGATGCATAATATCCCTTGTGTAACATGACATTCTGCAATCATGCCAGTTATTTGCCGAGGCTGCTGATTTATTAAGGAAGATAGGAGAAGATGGAAGAGTGATTCAGGGGTTTTTCATCCTTGGAGCGAAGGCCAAGATTGCTGCATCTGTGGCAATGGACACTGAAGCTGCACTTGGAGAAATTCCAGAAGAGTATCTAGATCCAATTCGGGTAATATGTTTTTATTTTTTAAAAAAAATTGCCAGGAAATATGTTGAAAAGAGAATTCAATTCAAACAAAATGTTGATGTAAAAAAATGCAAATGAAGGCATATTTCTTGCCTGCCACCAGCAACTGGGTGAATTTCCCCCTCCCCGTCCATTGAAAAGTAGTAGAAAGAAAAAGTGGTCGAAGGGAGGTCACAAGCAGACTCTCAACGTTCCTATTCCAAGTGCCGGAAAGAGGACACTTACTAGTGAAATTTCTTCAGTACTGTCCGTTTCTTGTCGGACGTTTCTTTTATCGTGTGATAATATAACACAAAACTGGAAAGGGGAAACGTGCATGTACCTTGTGGAAGCTTCTTATCCAATAAAAAGTGATTATCACGAAAGAAGATGGATACTTTCAAGAATAAAGTATTGTAGTGGCTATGATCAACTTCCATGTGTGCGAGCATGCCTAAATGAAGATTAATGGGCATTGATGCAGTTTCTTGTTTGATAGTTTTCACATTTTTTTTTCTTTCTTTATGTGTTCTTCTGTGTGCCACTGCTGGTTCTGAAATTAGATTTGTTTTCACATTCTTGCTCTTTATCTCAAGTTTCCATATCTAGTTTAGCTTGTTATGTTCTCAAGCATGTGTCACGTTTATAAACTAAATGACTACCTTTGTATCTGAAAAACTATTTTATCCTAATATATCCATTTTGTGTTTTGCAGTTCACCTTGATGCAGGATCCTGTGATTCTACCTACATCTAAAATTACGGTTGATCGACCCGTTATCCAGAGACACCTACTTAGTGACAACGTTATTGCACCTCAATTCTTTCTTTCATTCTTTCCTTGTTCTTCTTTTTTTCCCATCCAAATCTGAGCAATCATGTAAGATATAGAACACCCATGTATTTAATTGATTGTTGTCCTAATTAACAGACAGATCCATTTAATCGTTTGCACCTTACTCAAGGCATGCTCATCCCCAACATAGAACTGAAGAAGATAATTCAAGAATTTGTAAGTTTTCTGGGACAAAGATGAGGTCGAGATATTTAAAAGGGTGGATCATGAAGGATTCATGTCAAGTTGGTATTGAAGTCCGTCTCATTTGATTTATTGTAAATGGTAGACATCAATATGTTATACCTTGTACATGCCGGCCATTTTGTGTGTAAGGGCGTCAAAAATTAAATTGCAATGAAAATCATCCTTCTTGCAAAATTTTGCATCTCTGATCTATTGATTTGTGGTCCAATGCAAGACAAAACTCGTTCACTCTCACCAAAACTAGCCATGCAATTAATGGTTAACTTTACTAAGTGTCAATCTGTCTATGATTTGTTAATGCGATACTTGATGTATTTAAATCAGTTTCTAATTTCTGCAGGTATTTCTACAACTCCAAAGCCTAAAATTCTTGTCAAACTGAGGTCGTCTGTGCATATAACTGTGAAAGATAAATGACTAAAATACTCTAAATCACCTCGTTATGTATGCAAGTTAGCACCAAGTTATATGATCCAGATATTCAATCAATAAAGTAGCATCCAAGTAATTTTGTGAAGTCAAATTTTAACATTTCGGTTTTATTGATGTCACTATAACAAGTGCAGAACAAGAAGATAATTTATGATTTTACAGCCTATGATCAAACAAAAAATGACCTTCAATTAATTTAGGGACAAGGAATGAGCTGTTCACATTTGGCTATCTGAGATTCGCCTTAGGCAGGAATAAGCATTTTCTGCGCAATCACATTACCAAATTATTCTTTATATCATGAGCAACCTCTGCCATTAGACTTCGACAATGACCAAGTTTTTATCCCAGTCCGAACTGCATGGCAAGGAAATGCTGTTGTCAATTGTGTTCAATTGATTGCGTAGGATCTAAATCACCAATAATCATTGCAAGAACAGACCCTTTTTCCAAAATGGTGAAAGCGGTTTTGATCTCTGACAATAATAATATATCCGCTGTAAACTTTACTAACGAGCTTAAAAAAGTTGTGGCAATCTTTGCAAACTCTCAAAATTTTCACTGTTCTTACATGAGAACCGGGTGGAGTTCTTAAGAGACCGAAATCTAGGGCGATTTTTTGCTGTGGTATATCAATGAACCTTCTTTTTCCTCTTCCTCAAGATCATATGACACTATGTCAGTGTCCACAATATAACCTGAGAAGCTCAACTTCCTACTCATGTCAGCAAGCATATTGAATATCTCTTCTTATATACCTTTCACAGATTGATCTGTCACAACAAATTCATACACCACACATTATCGATTTCAATTGAGCTGCATCCAGGTACCTTCTGGATGCCCTTCTTGATCATCGTCTTTCGCACTTCTTCCACCATTTCCCACCGCCAGTCCCGAGCATAAAGATTCTGACAGTAGAACATAGTTTTCACCATTACGAGGGTCTAACTCAAGAAGCTTGCGAACGGCGAGCTCGCCTAGCTTCAAATTTCCATGTACTCTACAGGCACCAATTAGCCCTTTAAACTACAGCATCTGGTTTAACAGGCATTTTTTCTATGAGTTCCATAGATTCGTCAAGAAAAACTGCCCAAGCAAGAGGGTCGACCATACATCCGTAGTGTTCAGTCCTGGGTCGCAGCCCATATTGGAATTCCATCTGGGACCATATTTTCCGACCTTAATCAAAAAACTCTTGGTAACAGCAATCACATAAAACCGCTAAAAATGTAACATTATCAGGCTTCACATTCTCTCTAACCATTTTCGTAAACACCCCCATTGCAGCTCGATCTTTCCCATTCATGGAATATCCAGATATCAAAGCATTCCAAGTGAACACATTCTTCACTCTCATCAACTTGAATACCCTTTCAGACTCATCAACACTTCCACATTTAGCATACATGGCAATAAGGGCAGTTCCCACAAACACATTAAGCAGCAGCCTGTTTTGACTTATGTAATTGTGAATCCACTTACTCGGACTAAGAGCTCCAAGATGAGCACTAGCAGAAAGAGCATAAGCCATGGCAACCTCGGTCAATTCAAAGACCAAAACTTGCATCTCTCGGAACACTTGAAGCACCTCCCCGAACATCCTATTATGGGCAAACCCGGTAATAAGCGCATTCCAAGTAACCACATTTCTCTCATTAATTTCATCGAACACTTGACGGGCGTC
>JAVDBV010004336.1:0-11031 GCA_032619315.1 Piper longum | reverse complement strand
CATCCGATACTATTTATATACTATATATATATATATATATATATATATATATATATATATAATATCGACATCAAAATACCCAAAAAAAAATCTATCTCGTTCCAACCTGTCAATTCCCATCCCCCACGAGCAAAATGCCAGCTCATTTTCTTTGAAAAAAAATAATTATTCTTAAAAAAACAAAAAACAAAAAAATCGGTTTCATGGTCAGGAGGGGAGCGGGTCGAATGCTGGCGCGTGGTCAAAACGATTCACATCCGACGGACAGATTCGCACGCTACCACCAGCATTTCCCTCCCTTTTTTTTTTTTTTTTTTTTTTCTTTTTTACTATTTCCTTCGTGCATATGCATACATACAACGGGCCGTGGCCAGGGAACAAGGAAGGGAAGAGAAGAGAGCAGGAGGAGGAGCAAGAGATCGATCGAATGGCGATGGCGGCGGTTCTTGGGCACCCGGAGGAGGTGTACCCTCTCCTGAAGTTGAAACTGGCGGCTTATAAGGCGGGGCAGCAGATCCCTCCCCAGCCCCATTGGGCCTTCGCCTACTCCATGCTCCACAAGGTCTCCCGCTCCTTCGCCCTCGTCATCCAGCAGCTCCGCCCCGAACTCCGCGACGCCGTACGCCAACGCAACCCCACCCTTCTTTTTCGTTTTTTTTCCCTTCCATTTTCTTTTTGTTGTTGCTGTTTTTTATTTTTTGGTGAATTTTGGGAAATGGCGTGCCGCTTGGTGGGATTCATGATGCGGGAATCTCGGATCTGGGTGATTGGGGTGTCGAGTAGGTTTTGTTTGATCCTCGGTTACGTTGTGGATGCAGTTCACTAGCGTGTAGGTTTGGAATGGGGAGGGAATGCTGAATGAAATTGCCATGGATTACTGTGTTTTTTGAGTTTCTGCGATTGGCGGATTCCGCCGTATGGAGGGTTCCGATCTGGGAGACGGCCATGTAAATCTTCATTTTTCCCCCCTACGAGTCTACGCCATGACTGGCCGTAAGGTTGGTCGGACATGGTTGGGAGATGATATAGAATGGGGCGTCTTCTTTGGAATTTGATAAATAAAATTAACGTTTGGAGATATGTTTATTACTTTTGTGTCATGTACCGCAGACGTGTGTTCGATTCACAAAAATGAAAAATAGGAAAACCAGGAGATTTGTATTATTTTTTTTATTTTTTCATTTTCCAAGCGTTTCGTTGACATGAAAATGTGCGGAATAAGATAGGAAGTTGAGCTTGAAGTCGCGGGTCTTATTTTCTTTCATGCCATCCAAACATGCCAAAAAATTTTTTTATCTCATATCATGTTCGGCCTTTTCCATTTGGTATGATTTTCTTCCCCCCAAGCGTTCTAAACAAACAGGTCCGAGGGGGTAATAGAATAGGTAGATTTGACTTGAAGCATATGAAGTCAGTAGATGGAACCTGATAGTTGGATTTGTAACTAGAATGAATTCTTGTTCAGGGTGAAATTAGTAGAAATGTTTCGGGAAAGATGGAGGTTTTCAATATCATAGAAAAGCTAAAAAAAATTGCCTCAGGTAGGGACCATATAAAGAGGATGACTTCTAGCAGCCATCCTGAACAAATGATAGAGATGTTTTATTGTAATCCTAAAGGGAGAAAATGAGGTTGAATAGGAGCTCAGTAAAATCCACTACTATTGCACGTGCAGAAAAATAGTGATAATGTCTATGAATTAATAATTATGGATTTGGTGGATGATGCTGATGCATATCTTCCTTAGTTTGCTTAACAACCTATTTGGTATAAGTGAATAAAATTATAATGCTTGATTGCATCGTTTTTCCTTTTTGCAGGTCTGTATATTTTATTTGGTGCTCAGAGCTCTAGATACTGTAGGTGGGTGTATGTACATAGTCTGACTATTTTTCAGTTAATCCTCACTAATCAAGTGACCAATTAGTATCTAAATGTGATTCAATTTCTTAATTTCTGATTACCTTCGATCTTTGCTTTACAGAGGATGACACTAGCATAGCTATTGACATCAAAGTTCCAATTCTTCAATCTTTTTACAAGCATATATCGGACCGTAATTGGCATTTCTCATGTAAGCTCTTCCTTCCGCTCTGTCTCTCCTCATCTCCCTCTCTCTTCTCTTTAAGTATCTTGCAGAGAAAATGCATATGGGTTAGTGGTCAGTATTATATCATCTTCGTTGTTGGATTTTTGCTTTCGCATCAATAAAGTGTTCTAACAAGCTTGAAGTGAACCCCTATGTTAGCTGGTTAGTACCTGTGTTAGAAACTTAGAAGTTCATAATCATGTCATTGTCTTGGATGTTGTTTGCTTGCTCCCAAGTGTTACCTCACCATTTAATTAAGGGTGTATCCATATCTGCTCCAGTGTAGTTTTCACTCTCATGCACGTCAGGAGTCAGTTGGTAAAACTGGATTCGTATCTGGTCTGGTTAGAATCAGCATTCATCTGGACTATGTACCTCCTTATAATCCACATCCGGTAGCAAACAACACAAATGTGGTTCTTGACATAACATTCATTGGTGCAAACAAGTTTTATCTAGAATCACTTTCAGGGGGAATGCTTATTAGACTGCATTCAGTCCCTAAGCTACATTAGGATATTTATTTTAATTTGTTGGGAGGTGCTTCATTGCACAAATGGATTTTTTTTGCTGGAATATACCCACTCAATGACTATTTGTGATATGATGTTTATGTGATAAACAAGTTTTTCAATTTGGATCTTGGGATTATCTTGATACAAATTGATAATGAAATTTGTGAGTAAACACGGGGAAATTTTGTCTTTTGTCTTGATGTAGGTCTAAGCAAGCTCTTAGACCATGTCTTGCCAAGTCGGCAAAATTTGTTGGTTACTATATATTTGAGCATTTCTGCCATATGTTTTTTGCTACTATGATGACTAATGTGTACTAGTATTTTTGTTATTGGTTTTATAACATAATGTGTCAAGCCCTTTTTCATGACATATGATCTACACTAACACATTTTTTACTTCTTGAATGTAAGGTGGTACAAAGGAGTATAAAATACTTATGGACCAGTTTCATCATGTTTCCACTGCTTTTTTAGAGCTCGACTCAAGGTCTTTTTCTTTTTCTGGATCATATGAATCCCATATCATATAACTTCTTAAAACGTTTTGCCGGCACTACTTAGTTGTTAGGCAAAAGTATCCTTTAACAATAATGATATACTCCCTGGCATATGCAAACATCATTCAGAATGATGGAAAACATCTTTGGGGCACTTTGCTACCGGTAGGATTTGAACCTAGACCATTCAGTTTTGGTATTATCTTCAATTTTGTTGGATCACCACTTATCAATAAGCTTAAGCTTTCTGAAAACGGTATTATTTCTTTTTGTATGTTTGTATGTGTACTAACTCATGTATTTATGTAGATGAATATCAATTGTACATATATGTTATGCTGTTTTTTGCACTTATCCTACATTATCAATGTGATGCTTTGAGTTTGTAATGTAGGACAGTGGAGGGCCAGTTAAAATTTATACAAATGTGGCAATTTGACGGATAAAATTTTTTATATGCTTATATGATTATTATTATTATTATTATTATTATTATATATACCAGTTTTTTATTTGTTCTCCGATTATAATTTTTTAAGCTTAGAGGCCAGAGCATAGTTTATATATTGGCCTTAAATCTTACATTTTTAGACATCTTCTCCTTAGGATTGATCATACGGACACATTCTGGCATGCTCATATATAATGTGGGCATCTGTCTGGATCTTCCCAAGTACTGAACCATCAAAACAACTGTTTGTTGAATTTTCATGCAGCCCTTTCATAGAAATTCGTTCTTGTGAATTTTGCTTCTATATTCAGCCAAAGAATTCATGGGAAGCATGTCATGCCAGCAAAATAAAAAATAAAAGAGGGCCCTGAAAGAAGTTGGAGAATCATGGTTCTTCCACATAATTTATGAAATTTTTTACCGTGTAACTAACTTCATTTTGGTAACATCTATCAACCAGTTGTTGATAATTGTTTGAGAAGTTCAAAAGACATGTCTTATCCTGATATGAAGAGAATCAATGGTGGTTTACCAGTCTTGAAATCTGCCAGTTGTTCATTAGTAATAATGTGTAAATAAGAGTGTTGGAGTATGTTCATGTTTGTGCGATTGCCCCAGATGATATTCATAAATGTTGAGCTACTAAGTATTTTGTTAGCTGGTATCAAATTATTGTAAATTTCATGTGTTTGAATAAAGCAGGATGACTTTTAATATTATTTCAAATCCTTTGTCAAGCCGATGAGCTATGATAGCTAATGATGTAGTTCTTGCTGGTTTATGATTGTAGCTTCTCATGACCGATTTTATTTTCCTCTTTTATTTGCATTCTTCAGTTACCAAAATGCAATTCAGGACATTACTGATAGAATGGGTGCAGGGATGGCCAAGTTTATTTGCAAAGAGGTAAGGTTGAATATATCTGCTTGGTGAAAATGCTAAACATGGTGGATCATGATGGACTATTATTATGCTTGTGAGTTTGACTGGATTACTGTTGCATTTGTTAAACAACTTAGGTGGAAACAATTGAGGATTATGATGAGTATTGTCACTATGTTGCGGGCCTTGTTGGATTGGGACTATCTAAGCTCTTTTATGTTTCTAAGCTGGAAAAATTAGCACCGGACCATCTTTCCAATTCAATGGGCTTATTTCTCCAGGTATTCAAGCATTTTCAAATGTTTTTATGCAACTTAAATGAGAGGATTTTTTTTCTCGAAGTGAGAACTTAATTTTTTGTCTATTCAATTGCAGAAAACAAATATTATCAGAGATTATCTGGAAGATATAAATGAAATACCCAAGTCACGCATGTTCTGGCCAAGAGAAATATGGACAAAATATGCCAACATACTTGAGGTGTTGCAAACTTCTTACTAGAGGCAATTGTAGTAACTTTTCTATGTTAAGGAACTGAACTGATATGCAATATCTTGCTGGAATATAATTGGATGCAGGATCTTAAATACGAGGAGAACTCGGTTAAGGCTGTACAGTGCTTAAATGAAATGGTTACGAATGCACTACTGCATGTGGAAGACTGCCTTGAATATATGAAAGCTTTGAAGGATCCGATTGTCTTCAGATTTTGTGCCATTCCTCAGGTACTGACCTTTTTAGTTGATCTCATTTTCAATGTCAAACAATCAAATGTAAGAATCCAACGTTTTGATTGATCTAATGATCTGCATTTGGCCATCACTCATCTTTGAACTGGTGCTATTATATATATTTACTTATTGTTTGTTGTAACTTTTAGTTAACATAGTTAAAAATAACTTAAGCAAATATTATCTGAGTTGTCGATATTTTCTTATAGATCATGGCTATTGGAACACTTGCATTGTGTTACAACAATATTCAGGTCTTTAAGGGAGTTGTCAAAATGAGACGTGGTAAGATTTTTTTGGTTTAATAATTGTTCTGTCTTTCAATTCAATGTTTTTTTATCAGTATGCCGAAATTTTTTCTGTTGAAATTCTAATCTTCTTTGCAAAATGCATGTACATCATTTTAACATATAACTTCCCTTTTATAGGCCTTACAGCCAGGGTCATTGATCAGACTAAACGTATGACTGATGTTTACAGTGCATTCTATGATTTTTCTTGTCTTCTGGAATCCAAGGTAAAGTCCCTAGCCATCTTTCAAAACCAAATGCCATATTGATCTTAGTTCATGGTGTTACATGTGTGTTTTTTTGTGGCTTCATGACACAAATATACAAAAAAAGTGTGTGGTGGATGAAGTAATTTTCTACCAAAAATACAGCATTATATTTTTTTCATTTGAAGTTAGGTTTGATAGTGATTGATATGGCATTTGCTAATCTCAGCCATTCGATTTCTTTCATTACTGATGATTTATTATGGGCTATTGCAGTTTGAATCCTGTGTTATTTTGACTAACTGGCCTCCACCTTTTTTTCTATTATTTTTTCCAGTTTTAAGGTCATAAAAAATAGTTTTATGAATGTGTTTGAAGTGATTTTCTTGTTTGAAACCAAATTACTTAAATGACTTACATATTGAAGGTCTATAACTTTTTACTTGTAAGCACTTATTGATGCATTCAAGAATCTCATCAACATGGAAACAATGGATTAATTTGGATTAATGATTTAAGGAAGCTTTGTTGAGATGTATGGCATCATTTTTTGGTCGGAGCATATTGTCTGCAATTGTTCAGTTGTATGGACTTGATTACTTCATAAAAATTATCTGTTAAAACATTTATTTTGACAGATTTAAGGAAATGCGGATTAAGTTATTAACAATATAAGTAAATTTCCTTTTTCCCAGTTTATAAACATCCACAATTTGATGCCTGATGCTTTCAGAATTGTCTGCATAATATTGTTGTTTAAAACTGCTAAGTTATTGGTAAGCAGCAATGATCCATTTTGCAGATTGAAGACAATGATCCAAATTCCAAGAAAACTAGGAGCCGCGTGGCAGCAATAAAAAATGTGTGCAAGCAATCTGGATTATTGAATACAAGGTTCGTTTCATCTTCACTTTTGCAAGTATTTACTTTCCTGAGATTGATCTCATGGTATTTGCTTTTACAATGAATAATATGCACCATCCCCTTGAAAAAGATTCAACAGTTTTACTCCAACAAAGAATTTCTTTCTTTATCAGGATGTCATTGGTTGGTGAAAGCTATATGTTCAACACCTCAATTCTGGTCTGTACCTCTTTAAGTCGCTTGTACTGCTCTACACAGCTGAAAAGCCTCATCTTTTTTGAATATGAGAGGCTAATTTCTTAATTTTTGTTACGCAGGTTGTTGTAATCTTCCTTCTTTTCTCTGTTCTCTTTGCTTTCTTGGGCAAATAAAATGTGGTGATTAGAGATTGAAAGGTCTTGTTGAAAGAGCTCACAAAATCACTAGCTTATCACCAAATATCAAGTTGATAAGCAAGATAATCCATGGAAACTCAAAGTCAATGGAGGTTACATTGTGAAGCGCTCGGCGGTATTACATGTGCAAGAGATTGGTGTTTACAACTTCCACCACAGGTTTCACAGCTCTTGAGCAACGGGGTAATCGGATCTTCAAGTTGTATGACCTTTTTTTTTTGTTTGGATAGCATGGTCAGTATTTATGTCAGATGACCTAACTGCGGCCAATTTTGAGATTTACTAAAGACTGGCTTCTTGTGATTGCGTGAATTTTGAGATCTGCCAAAATGTATTACGTGGATGGTTGATGTTGCTGACTCACTGTGTTAGAGTTAGCTCTTCAGTAATATTTTTTTTTGTCCCCCCGGTCCCCTCACCCCCTATGTATGCATCGAAAATATCATTTTTTAAATATCTACTTTTGTCCAGCTTTTATGTGTCTTACCATTTTGTCCCACAAGCTCTATGAAATAGGAGTCTTCTATATGTGTAGGCTATAATTAAGCGAGTCAAAATAGGACGAGGAGAATATAATTTTATAGATGGCTAAATGTAATGCTCTAAGAGGTCATATCTGCTTGAGCTTTAAGCCTGGTATAAAAATATCCACAACCCCTTTTTTTTCTTTTTTTCTAAAAGAACGCATCGGCCCACATATTTTTTTGTTGAAGCATTGATCCGTAGATATCTTATCAAATTAAAGTGATGTTTCAGAGATGGCCCTTTTGAATAAAATGGGCCATGTGCTGCTTGCAGGATGGGCCAGGCACGCCCCGTATGTGTCCCATTCGCATACATTCGTTATGTATGGGCCTTATTTACACTTTTCAACGAATGTATGGGCTTATTTACACTTTTCCATTTGTAGCATCTTTGGCGCAATCAGTCATCACTATAGATCTAGCAAGCAGTACAGCCAAAAGGAGCGTTAAAATCACAAGTAATGAACAAGTTTTGTATGTGCCATGAACCTGATTTTCAGCAAATTTGTTTTTCTTCAGGTTAGAATTTTGAACTGGTGGTCTGTGAACTCCCGTCAGTTTATCAGGTGTCAATAATACTCTATGACTTTAAGCAAAAATTTCCTAATAAAATAGCAGCATAACATTATATTAATATATTCAATCATTGAGATTGCTTCAAAGTTCAAACCGAAAGTTGGGAGTACAGATTGCTTCAATTGAGAGGTTTGCTGTGTCATGTTCAAACCGAAAGTTGGGAGTACATATTGCTTCAATTGAGAGGTTTGCTGTGTCATATCCTTACTTTGCCAACTCAACCTCTCCACAAAAAACTTCAACGTCTTCGCATGTGATCTTAGTTCTCGATTATCCCAATGTTCTACGTTTCAGGGGGGGAAAAAGAAGAAATAAAGAAAGAAATAAAAGGAAGAAAGAAGCGAAATTGTTCTAGCCTTCTCTTCCAAGCTATCCATGTGGAGACTTTTAGTTCAACCTGCCAAATATCATGTCAAACACTAGAAATATCCTTGTAGCCCCTTACCATGTGACTAACAAGTAACTGGACAGGGTGAAGGTGTGATGTTGCATGAAGATAATAACAGTGATCAAGTAGAAATTCATGTCCTGTTTATCACGGGCTATTGAAATGATAAATACGGGGCCGATTTTGATTTTCAATAATATTTGCATTGCTTATGCTATACATATTGCGCCTGCAATTATCAAAGTAATTTAATCTACTAATCCATCATTGCTTTCGAAATGAAAATGTTTGGAAAATAAATAATATATATTAGGGTTCCTGGTTATGAGATGCGAAGGGATAGATTAAATACTAAGGTCTAGAAATTTTATTAACAATGAAAGACTAGTATATATAGTACATGCGATTAACCTTATGATAAAGTTTAATTTATATATATATATATATATATATATATATATATATATCCATGGCTTAAAAACTTCGTTTTGACTCTTTAAATCCTAAATTTTTTAGTCAAATTTTATTTATAATTTCATAAATACGCCATTTCTGTTATTATTTATTTATTTCATAAAGAAACACGCTAACTTTATTTTGAGAAACTTCAAAGGAACTGTGTTTGCTGGCATATATACTAGAGGGGCCTATGAGCGCTCTTTTTTCTTTCTTTGTCTTTTTTTTAATGCCGACATAATTTTGACATTAAAGTCTGTCCAATGTTTTTTTCTCTAAAACCAAAAGGCATGTCGTGATCATGACTAGAAACTTCAAAATTATAAAATGGCAAGCCTGATAATGCTGATGTGTTTATAGTTTAAAATTTTGGGATTTAAATTCGACAACTCAAAAACGACTCCGTGTTCATTCGGAGTTATTTATAATACTTTTAACCTAATCAATAAAAAAAATTAAAATTAGTATATATTACTCTCAATATCTCTCATCTGATCAAATTGTCAAATATATAGTTTAAATATAGGTCATCTTACAATTAATATTATTATAAATCCGAATTAACTTTAAGTAAATAACCACACATTAAATATCTTTGAAAGTACTTATAAAATTTCAATTATTAATAGATGTTATTTTTTATGTAGTTCTACTTGTTCTTTGGGTCTTAAAAGACCCTACGCTTGATTATAATTACTATATAAATACTTTTAAATAATTATTTTGCTAAAAATTTGTAAAAATAGTGTATTTTAATAATTTTATTACTTTGGGATAAACAATCATAAAATTTTTAAATCAAAGTAGCCAACAAATTTATTGTTTTTTACAGACCAAGGTGAACGTTTTGACATTTATACTTCTTCGATACACGACACTTATACTACGGTTATGCAGTGCCATCCTGATATCAAGTACAACTTCGTACGTCACGATTCGATTTATTTGAGATGTTTCCTCGTAGACTGTCTCCCGGCTTTTTGGAGCCTGCCAGGAAGTGCTTTGACAACTTGATCATATGTCACTCCATAAGATCATGGCTGGTAATCCATACCCAACTCCGTGACAATACAGAAATATGCACTATTCCCTGAAGAAAAAAAAACTCTTACTCTTTGTTAAAAGAGTTGAATATACAGGTCCAAGTTCATAAATTGTCTGGTCTGGCATGGGTCCTTTAACCTCTCCTTCCCCCTCCAAAAAAAAATAAAAAAAATCCAAGAGTCCCTAGAAAGAAGGCAACCTATAAATTGAATTCAAAACCTCTCATAAAAATAACGCACTCACTGATTAGTAAGTCATGCGCAAGTTGGCAATTATATTAATCATTGTCGTGTGAAGCACGTCAGGCACCTCTGTTAGTCATGGATGATCGTATACGTATAACAACTCGTAACAACTTTAAAAAAATAGACAATTTTGTTCCCTCTTCGGTCCCGCCGATGGACCTTTCGAGTAGTACTCTCTCTCTCTCTCTCTCTCTCTCTCTCTCTCTCTCTCTCTCTTTCTTCCTCACACAAAAAAAAAATTATTTGTTAGGACGATCAGCAGAAAATCTCAGTGCTGGGAGATGTGGACCACTTCGAATGGGTTCACGTGACTTGAGCATATATCAACATTTTAGACGTGACAACGATATTTCCCGGGGTTCATCTAGATATAACTAACCATGTTAAAAAATTTATTACACAAACTCAATTTATTTCGAAAACTCAATTCATAGCACAAACTGTCATGTGTCAACCCGACGGGATGAAAACTTTGCTTTAGTTCCCATCTTTCTTTTGCTTTTTTTTTTTACTTTATATCTGCGTATCAATTTCGGAATCCGGATGTCTGACAAGAAATAAAAATGAGTGGTTCCTTACTGCTGGATTTCTGTGTCACTAGAATGGATCAAATGCAGTGGAATTAGAATCGATGCGCACTTGATTCAAAGATGCTTTTCACCTTCTTTAAGGTTTATATATTGTGACGATTTTCATCCTCTACGGGGCAAAGAATCTGGCTCGTGTAAGCCACTTAGCGTTTCTAACTGCCAATTTTTCGTTGACAACGTCCTAACTACCATTCATGTGTAACCAACTTTCTAGGGCATCGACCCATAAATATAATAGAATATTATATATATATATATATATATATATATATATATATATATATAT
>JAVDBV010004323.1:0-10709 GCA_032619315.1 Piper longum | reverse complement strand
GGCCAAGAACTTCCATACATGTTTCCATCTCAGGGAAGAAAGAGATTGGTAGAAGCATGGACCAGTTTGATGATCATTGCATTAGTTTATGAACCAAGGTTGATCAAATTCTTCCCAAGAGGTTTCTTAAAGGTCAGAAGACTAGTTTTGGGTTTTGGGTTTTTTGTTAAACTACGAAGAAAACCAGTCAATGAAATGGTGCTAGTACTGCTCAAAAAATAGACCAGTGCTTACAACTTTTTGATTGAAAAGAATAGGAAACTTTTATTAAAAGACGACTGCAAGCTTTCACATTAGCAAAGTGATCATATACGCATTTAATAAAAAGAATACTCCAGAGTGAGATATCTTTGTTACTGGGTTTTGCTGACTACGTTTCCTTGGTTTACCAGCGTCTTTGCTGTCTGAAAGCTGAATTATACAGGTGGGGTTTGTTCATAAATAACACATAAGAGTTTGTCTTTTAAACAAAGGTAGCCATCAAAAATGGGTTTTGATTGCTTGGAAGGGAGCTTTGGCATCGAATTTGAAGTTCAACAAGGAATCACACACTCAAAAAAAGATTCACTGTTGGCACAAATTACCAGATTAGTAAGAAACCGGAAAATTTCGAGAGATATTTATATACAGGACTTGATCATGATCCCCTGATAGAAAGAAAATGCTGCCTTTTTTTTTCCTCAACCACATTACTAATGAGACCCCACCCCCCAAATGGGTTTTTGAAGCTCACTAATTGGGACAATTAATAGCTACCGAACAATGCAAAATTGTTAGGTTTATGTTTGTTTCACAAGGTTGCACAATAACACGTGAGAGCAAAGAAATATTAACAAAACAAAAGACATGAACTCACAAAACTGAAGAGGTTCGGTTTTGAGCCTACTCATTGAATACGATTAAGAATGTTTACTATAAATCACCGAAAATTTTATCACCAAAACTTTGGCCTTCCTTTAAGCTTTTCCACAATATAATTTCAAAGCCCAAATGTAATGGCAAAATGTGGTAAGTATAAATTTTTAGTCATGCTGCAATAATTATGCGCTAATTACTACGAGTTATTTTAGATTTAATAAATTAGTTATTTTTACAAAGAATTGGTTCTTAAAAATTTATCGAATCCTCCAGCACCACTTAAGTAGTGAGACGAATCACCCTCCTCTTCAACTTTGAGTACGACCATGCAAGTTCGCCAAATTACCTATGTGAATCGAAATTTCTAATCAAGAACTACAAAATATATCAAAATGATTTAAATAATTCTTACAAAATATACAATTAGGAGTGCAAAAATATTAAAAAATAATTAATCCCATTCTACCAAGAACCAACCCAATTCTACACACCCATTGTGTTTCTTCATTTTGAATCAATCTAAAAGATAACTAAAGTTGTTGAAGATAAGCTTCCATTAACAAAGATCAAGTGGCTACTCTGTGGACAACCGAGATAATATATAATAACATAAGTCACATCGACACCCTTTAGATCTCAACATAACATATTTTTATTAATAAACATAAAATTTAATATTGGCCTACCATTAAAAATAAGAAAATTACCCAATGAAAATATTAAAAAAATTTAAAAATTGTAATAAAAATACTTCTGGGTTACGGGTTCGAATCAAATAAACTTATTTTTTTAAAAAAATAATTAAAATATATTTCAGGCACATATTCAAATCTGATTAATTTAAATTTTTAATGTTTTATTAATAAAATTTTATTTATTTATTTAAAAAATACAATAAAAATCAAACTTATTTATATGTTTATTTAAATATGATATATGTAAGATACTAAATTATTATAATTTATTTTATCATTAAATAAAATTTTATATATAAAATTAAAATTTATTCATTCCAAATCGCTCGACATCTCGCCTTGTATATTACGAAAACGATACAGAATGAGCCCACAGCCGGCGAGCCAATGCTTGCCAATAAAGAGTGGACGTCACAAAATCAATCAATCAAATAAGACATTGAAAAATTGACGACCCCTTTACAAATTACACCCAACGTGACCAACGATGGAGACATCTTGTAAGCCTACAAGAGCACGAGTCGAAAAGATGAACTCAAGATGGGCGTCTCTTTCTCGGTGGTTTGGAGTCCAATCCAAGACAGCTTTGTGTTGGGTATCTAGAAGAGGTACTGTGACACATTTGGCTTCTTTATTTCGTCCCATTTTGGGCTGTGTGGATCATGTTCAAGTTGATGAATGGGGAGTTGAGCGTATTAATAATGTTTGTGATTGGGGTTTTAGGACGTGACAGCCGGTTGAGCCTGTCTGTATTTCTTCTTGAGCGAAACAAGTGAATGGGTGAATTAAACAAAGCACAATCTTCCTGCCTGGATTTTCTTTCGGCGAAGATAACATAAGAGATGATGCCCTGTGTATGAGCTCCAAGATCAGAGCGCTCTTCTGGGTATTCATTCGGCTTTTTGAGCCATGACAAATGAGATTTTTCTCCCGGAAAAATTCCATCCCATTGAAAATAGATATGTCATATCCATCTCACCCTAATATAGGCTTGTTAACTTAAGATATTTAATCTAGCCATCCAATCCCTTGGGCTTTTTTAGTTTTGATAGATTATGAGAGAAAAATATATAAAGAATTCATGAAAAAAAGCACAATTTCCCACATGAATTCGGATTAAAAAAGGAACGAAAGAGACAAGGAAGATTTAGAGCAACTTTTCTTTTCTTGCATTTCTTAACAATTTTTTTTAAGCAAATGGTTTATGAAGGGATTTTTTATTGGGCCTCACTCCATAAAAATATGTTTTCTGGCTCAACCCATTTTATTCTTTTCTTTTCTATTAAAATCTATCAAATAACAAATACCCTTATATTATGGGATCCAAATTTCAAAAAAAACTTCTCAAATAAATAGTTAAATGATAATTCAATTGTTAATACGGGTAAAGAGTTTGTTGAAATTGCGATTATACATTGCACGAACTTATTGTTTTATTTTTTTAATTTCTATAATTGCTACGCGGTAAATGCAACGCTTTCGTCGAGAGAATTTGTTCTACAAATTGGTTAAGTCTAAGCTATCCACAGTATGGTCAGGCCAAGGGTGCCAATTGTTGCATTAGTCCTTCCAAGAGGGTTGATTATATACTTGCCATTATAATCCCACTTGGGAAGATGCTATTCCTTTAACCTTTCAATTTTTCAAATGCTTACAAATTGCAAGTGGTCGATATCATGGTTTACAATTTGGCCTCCTACCCCATGGTTTGAAGGGATCTTCTTCTTCACTAAACTTAGCCAATTATTCTCAAAGTTTCAGAAGGAAAAAATTATTATGTTGTTATATTTTTTATCCATAATCATGATTGAATTATAGAGAAAAATTAGTATTCGTAATAGCTGATAGTCTTGTGTCGGTTGCATTTAATACGAGCCTCTAAATTACATAAATAGTTATACGATAAGAGCACTCTTATCTAAGTGATAAAGAATACATCCGTGTGATTTAGATTAATATTAAGCCTTCTCTAAAGCCCCAATTGGAATGCAAAACCTAGAGAGTGTACAACAGCACTAGTCATCAAAGTTTTTTACACTTTATACCAACAATGATTGGTATTCGTGTCTAAATAAATAGCAATCATGAACCGAAGTGTGTAAATTTTTAGATTTTGTAGTAGTTACGCAAACTTAGGATTTTATTTTGAATAAGTAAGCAATGATTGTTAAAAAACTAGATAATAGTAGTTAAACACCGCTAGTATTTGGACGAGACAAAAAAAATCTTCTATTAATCATGAAGTGTTGTTGAACTTGTGACAACGAATGCTATACTTTTATAAGCTCCAAGAAAACACGGTCACAAGAGTACTTCTTGTGATCTAGAATATAAATTTGCGTCATTTGGATGCCACTTGATATGAATACATTTTCACTAATGAAGTGGAGAACAATGAGTACTCAAGGAAGAAAATTACTAGTCACTTGGACTTTATGATGATCATCATATCACCAATTATAGAACCTTGATGTTCAAGCCTTCAAGCTTACTCATACTGATAGGAATGTAATCAAAGGTTGCATCTCAATATCCATCACAAGTTTTAGTACTTTTGACCCTTCACAAAAATATAACTCGGTAAAACTAGTACCTTCGTGTGTGGGCTACTTAAATAATGCATTTTTCTGTACGACAATGCTCACTGGGTTTCCCTCTTGCGTAATACTAAAACAATAGGGAAAAGCTCTACAAGTCCGATGACCTTATGGGACCATGAAAATGTTCTCACTACAAGAGGAAACCCTACTGAGAATAGACAATTTGAGCCCTAAATTTTACAAATGTATTGTAAATGTGTTTAATACGGGAACGTTTTTTTCAAATAAAATATTATTTGTGGTAATGCATGTGTGCATCAAAATCTTCTTTTTTGTGTGGCGAAAATTGACTAACAAATTACAAGTAATTTTGTCTCTTGGATGCCCTTGAATTGCTGGCATAGGCCCATGGTTTTGAGTAAAACAATAAAATGGTGGGTATCGTGGTCCATGTCAAAAATTGAAAAACCAAGTGCATACAAATTATTTAGACAAAATCCTCAACTTCGTCATTATGGAAGAGGGCCCATTTCTTCAGAAACATACTATACTTTGTAATTGTGATATAATGGGAAACGATGAGATTCGAGTGGTAGGTTTCATTTTGTTAGCATGGAATAAATAAAAAAATTATAAAATTTGTAATTCATGTCATAATAATTAATCTTTCATTAAAGTAATATCTATTTTTAAAATATTTTAAGATAAGATACAAGTAAGATTTCACACTGAGTAGTAGTTCATTATGAAAATTTAATCTCCATCAATTTCTTTAAAATCACAAGTACAAGAAGTTTTTTTAAGGAGGTCTTACGTTTCATATTTATATCAATTCGTCATTATGGAAGAGGGCCCATTTTATATTTGATTTTGGTGATTTACGCTAATTAATGAAGTGTTAGAGCGAGTTTGTTGTAGTAATTGACACAGGAATCGATGGCCCTCAATTTTAATATCAAATATAACCAAATTTTGTTTAGGTTTCGAAGAAAGGTTGGTTAGAAATTTTCTTTATTTGTTGGGTATTTTGCATTTGAAGTTGGGTATCTTCTTTGCAGCTCGAGAGTATCAAAGCTTCCAACATTGGAAGATGCTAATAGTTTCATTAGTGGATTTAATAAATTTGTTTTTTTCACCTCGCTGAGCGAGCAAGTCGTGAGCATTTAGCGTCGGCTCAGTTCGACTCAACTCAAAACTCGATATTTAAATGCTCGACTCGAACTCGAATCTTACGAGCCGATCTTGAGCAAGGCTATGTTTGACTCAACTCTACTCGGTTATAACTCGAATTCAACTCGAACTCGACTCGTAGCCCGACTCGCTCGATAAAATAATATAATAATCTAATTTTTATATTATATATATATATACTAATAAGTTTAATTGTAACTAATTATATTTATTTATACACAATATAATAACAAAAAGGTGAGATAGTTGAGATGGTAGGTAATCAAGTTTTTTACCTCAATGTTGTCCGTTCAAATCACGCAAATTTTATTTTTATAATTTCGTTAAACGAGACGGTTTCAATTTCACGAACGAGCTAGGTTCGACCTCGCAGTTTAAGTGTATGAGATCGAGTCGAGTTCAAACACGTAAAAAATATTCGAGTCGATTTCGAGTATGTATGTTCAAAACTCGTTTGGGAGTTCGAAATTAGTTCATTTGAGCGCTCAAAACCAACTCGATTATAATGTCAAAAGTAATTCACAAGCTCACTCAATTAGGCCCAAATAGTTTTTCTTATATATATATCCAACAAAATATAATAGTTTTTCTTATACATGTATCCAACAAAATATAACAATTTGATAAGCATAGATTGAGCACATGATATACAGATCTTTAAGATGACGCTCTCCCAATTGAGCTACCCCTGTTTTAATGCTACTTTATTATTTTATTGTATGAATAAATATAACTAGTTATAATTAGACTTATATATATATATACATATATATATATATATATAATCTTAGCAGGGAAAATAAATATTTTTATCTTAAATTTTAATCTGGATCATTCGACTACAAAGACGACCCAAATTTAATAAAAAAAATAAAAAATAAAAATAAAATACGCTCACCACTACCCTCCTTTAGTACGAAACCAATAGTAATATTTATTTATGATTTTAAATATATTTTAAGTAGACAAATGATATTATGTATATTATTATATTATATTATCGAGTTGAGTTCGAATATTAACTTACTCAAGTTTGACTTATAGGATTCGAATTTGAGTCGAGTTCGAATTCAAATATTTAAATATTGAGTTTCTAACGAGTCGAACTGAACTGAACGTCAAATACTTACAAATTGGCTCGCTTAATTAACAAATCATAAAATGAATAAATTATTTTGAGTCGTGAATAGAGCATTAAATCAACCCTTTACTTCTATTTTTTTTTTCAGTTTGTTTTTTCAACTTCGATAGTTCATGGCACTCCCAACTTAGGTTAAAAATTAGAAGACAAAAAAAAAAATCAAAGCCAAGTGCAACGACTGCTGTTTTAACCCCCTTGGTAACGACTGCTCCATTTACCTCGACGGAAAATGCTTCGCGGTTGCAAATGGGCGAGTTGGACATCGTTATCTGCCATTGTCCTCGCCCCATCACAACACTATCACTCCAACAAGACGTAAGATTCCCAATTCAACGTCTTCCTGCTTCCTACTTTGACTACATTGACACTTCCGCTTGACGAAATTTTGACTAATGTCCACGTAAATTTGACTAAATAGGCAACTACACCGTTGGATAAAACAGGCAGTCTTCCAATCTTTGAATGCGGACTTTTAAAAAAAATGGAATCACATTCACAAGGCTTTGAAATGGCGAATTCACTAGTCACATCTTGCTAGTAGCTCGACTTCGTGTATATCCATCCTTTTTTTACCCTGGGGTTATTCCTATTGAATTGGGTCTATTTGTTGGGATTTATTGGGTAAAACACACGATAACTACGAAAAAAAAAGAGGCATTTGCCGTTCGAGAATAACTTTGATTTTCTGTAAGTAATATAAGTATGTGTTCGAGGCGAGTAGAGCTGAATTGTTAATTCGATTTACTTGCTTGGTTTGACGTCAAGTCCAATAAGTTAGCGTTTGATTAGATTTGAATTAGGTTTGAGCTGGTTTTAGTTAGAGAGTGACTTCTTGGACACGCCTGCAAAAAAGTTCTTGTCGTTTGGCTCAAATTAGAGCCATTCGATCGTATAAACAGCCCTAGCTACATTTATACAATTTATTTTTATAAAATGTCGCCCCCACACACAATCACTTCCATAGCTGGCAGCAATCCAATCCCGCCAGATTAATGTTGCCAATCGGTCAGTTCGGCCCGGGTTTTGGGTTTTGTAAGCCTTGAACCCAGGCTGGTATTAAATATTAAAACCCAAACCTGACTAAACTTTTCTTTAATTTATACTTGAGTCTGACCCAAACCTGATTTAACTCAGACACGACCCAAACCGGAATCAATAATAAATTTATTTATTACATATATTTATATAGGAATACACAAAAAAATTAAATATGTTATGATAATTATTCTTATTTATAATAAAAATATAATATATTTTTGAAGATATACAATATATAGGGTTAGGCTGCCCTTGGGGCGACTGCAAGAATTTTCCTACGCTTGCCTCTAATATGGACCGTCCGATATTAGGAGTGTAAACGAACCGAGCTGAGCTGAGCCAAGCCGAATAGAGGTGTGCTTGAGTTTGACTTGATATAAAATGAGCCGAGCCGAACTTTAATATAAATGAGCCGAGCTTTATTAGAAACGAGCCGAGCCGAGCTTGTCCAAAATTCATGGTATTTAAGTTTGGTTCGAGCTGAGCTCGAGCCTAACGAATGTTTATGTACTTGACTTATATAGGATCAAAATTTTTTTTGAACACTATATAAGTTCAATGTGACCTTAATAGTATTTACGAGCCGAATCGAGCCAAATATTTTTTCGATTTTGAACACATCGAGTTTGAGTTTTGAGCCGAGCCGAGCAGAACACTCCTTTGCTCAAGCTCTGTTCGTTGTTTAACGAGCTTATTTATTTCGAGCGGAGTATTTTTTTGAGGATAAAATTAACAAACGTGAGTCGAGTCGAGCCGAGCCGAACGTAAAAAACTCGCAAGTAGGCTTGACTAGTTTACACCCCTATCCGATACAAATCTTAAAAATCATCTCCTATCCTCCTCCTCCCTCGCTGTCTCCTTCTCGGTTGTTGCTTGCCGCACCCTTAGTTCACGACTGCGCCCGCCCGCCACACTCCCTTGCGACAATGCCCACGCCACTACGCCCCCTCACAACCCCCAGTTGCGCTCCCTCGTGACCCTGGCTGTGCCCCCTCGTGACCCCGCCCCAGCCGCCAGGCTCCCTCATTACCCCTCCTGTGCCACCACGTCTCCTTGCGACCACGCCCACACTGCGCCCTGACCCATGCCCGTGCTGGTCCCCCATCAATGCCCGCGCCCATGCTCAATGTGTCGTCGCCGTTCCTCCTCGCCATGCCCATGTGAGGGAGTGTGGCGGCACGGGCAGGGTCATGGACGAAGGCTGCAGTGAGCGATGATCGGGGAGGAGACGGTGGCAAGCAATGGCCCCGAGGAGGCGACATGGGAGGAAGAAGAAGAGAGGAGATGATTTTTTTAAGATTTAGAGGTATAGATCGTCCTTATGATCAGACGATCTAGATTAGGGGCGACCACAGGGAATTTTATTTCCTGCTGTTATCCCTCGGGTAGCCTAACCCATAATATAATATTATATAAAATATTAAAATTTTAAAATTAATTAAATATTTTTAAGGTTTGGATCCTTATAGGTCATGTTCTTTGAGACCCGAACACATGATATGATATGAAATGGGTACTATTAAAAACCCGAACCCCTAAACCAGAATATGAAGTGGTTGATCCCAAACCCCGTTATTTTTTGGTTACATCGGGTTGACTGTCTTATTTATTCCGACTCGTCGGCAACACCAGATCTAGTTGCCTCGGAGCGAAGTTGGGGCCGGATCCGGGTGCTTAGCCGGCCACTTCTAGCTACATCTAGCAGCCCCAAGTCGCCATCAAACCATATCTCGGCGGAGGCTGCCTTATTCAGCAACATCTGCGTTGGAAAACTTTTTTTATTAAATGGAAGATCTACTTTGGGCTTGGACGGCCCAAATTGAGCCCCACGCAAGAAACCTATTCTGTAATTTAATACAATTTTTTATAAAATAATTTTATTTTAAGTTTAATATAAACTTCTACTCTATTTTTTAGACTCAAAACCCTCCAAGGATTTATGTAGTACACATCAAAAACTTTGAGTAGTAAAATTGCACGAGGATACACATGTAGTTATAATCGATTTTATTTGAATTAATTTGATATTGATATCCAATATTTATTTTAGAACAACTCTACTGGGCTACAGCCTGCGGCTTACCTACAAGATGTGTGGTCATCCGCTTTGAAGAGTCCAAAATGGAATGCTGATATGCCACTTTGAGAATTAGCAAATAAAATAATACAATTATTAATTTGAGTTTATAATTCATATTTACACATTATAAGTATCTAATATCTTAGACTTCATAAACTAAAATAAATTTAACAAAACAAAAAATATTAAAATATAAAGAATAATCCCTCCCACAAATCTCAAGATATTCTCTGACACTGCCTTCAACACCTTTTTAATTACTTGTGCCCTTTCATTTCCCATCACTTCTATTATCCCACTCAAATAATTACCCACACCCCTTCGCTGTATCATTCTCCATTGATCCTTGGAATTAACTCTATAACAACTCCTCACTAACCCTTCAATTACTTTTCACACTCCTCTATTTTCCACTAAGCAATTAATTAATCCCAACTCTTCAATTATTTTGTTAGTCGAGAAATAAAAACCCTTTCCCCTCAATTCTCCAATATCCCACAATATACCAAATTAGGATCAGATTAAGTACTTCCAATATTTTTACCAAATTATCTTTATCACCATTTTTCACAAATTAACTTCATTACCCCCCGCGAGTAGCATGTCAAATATAAAATAAAATAGTAAGAAGTTTAATATTTCCAATACTGCTTCAAGCTTCAAATTATTTGTTCCGTAAAAAAAAACCCTTGAAATTATTCGAACCCCAATCATTTTCACATTTCCCACACCCCCCAAGCCTCACACCCTCACAGTCTCTCGTCCCGTACTCTCCGACTCGGTGGGTCCCACACCCATGAAACCCAGAATTGGATTCCCGTTATTCCATTTTCACCACTTAAAATCCTAACACCTCCCCCCCTCCTCCCCGCCAACCACCCACTGACCGACACGGTCAAACCCTCCGCCACTGCTGCCGCCATGTCCGTCGCGGCCGCCGTCGCCGTCGCCGTCGTCCTCGTCCTCAACCTCCTCAACGCCGCCTCCCCGCTCTCCCAGGACGGCCTCTACCTGCAGCAAATCAAGCTCTCCCTCTCCGACCCCGACGGCCGCCTCGCCGCCTGGTCCGACGCCGACGCCACCCCCTGCGCCTGGCCGGGCGTGCAATGCGACGCCGAGTCATTTGTCGTCTCCATCTCCCTCCGCTCCTCCAACCTCGCCGGCCC
>JAVDBV010004294.1:11920-26092 GCA_032619315.1 Piper longum | reverse complement strand
TATATATATATATATAAACACACAGGTGTCTGTGAAAGTAATTGATCATCAATATTCAACTTCCCATAACGTTCTGATCTCTTGATCGAGATGACAAGCTGACAATTTTTTATTTTTTGCTAAAAATATGCAGATGAGCACTAAATTAACACCATGGGAAGGGGCAATGTGGCATGGAGCCATATCAAAGTACTTAAAAGATTCTTAATTACAATTTCTAATTGTGGAAACCAGAGATAACTTCTCATAAGAGCATTTTCAATATATATAAGAAGCGTTTTCAGTTTAACTAATTATTAAGTTCTCTGTCTACTTTAAGGCCCAGAATCCATCCAAGGGGAAGGTGGCACCTCTTCTTGTCCCAAATGGTTGTAATGAAAAAATGTTGAAAAAAATATAGTTGTGTTGAAATGAGTATTTTTCGGTCCAGTAAAACAGTAACTGTTAGTTTCAATTTTTAACCGTTTTGAAAATATATATATACCTGATGTGGTGAAGAAGATAATTACTGGGAAAAAGAAAAGAAGAAGAAGAAGAAGAAGAATATGCATTGCAGGATTATTAAGCTAATTAATTTATACTGAGGTATGTGGGAATACCCGATGTATTATATATTCATATGGCATTTCATTCTTGCGCATGACTAACTACAAGTTAACTACTAGGCACACCAATTGATTGATATAAACCATATTCTTAAACTTAAAATGAATTAATTACACAATATTGTCGATACTTCATCATATATTTTATTTATATCATATATCTAATGGAAAATATTTGGTATATTTTTTCAAGGACCATAACAACATTAACTTTTATTAGATAAAACATCAGCTTTGATTTCTCATCTTCGTGTATTCTCTGCATAAATCAGCCGGGAGAAGAAGTCGCGAAAGTAAGTAGTAAGCACAAATAAGAAGGCACAAGCATCAATTTCCATTTGAAGCATCTTAACGAAGTCTTATTAGTTCAATCAAAATTCTTCATGCAAAGCAGCTGATCATATATACAAAAATTATTCGCTAGTCTAATAGACGCAAATCTCATAATTTCCTATATATTATTACCTTTCGTATATCTGTTAAAGATTTCATGCAAATGATCATTTCAAATCAGCTTAGAATCACATACTTCCCAAATATTTGAACTATAAACAAGGCTAATTAGGAAGATCAATTGATGAATTATGATATATAAATGGAAAGTACTGTTAGGATCAAAATAAAGATCAAGCAAAGGATTGGACGAAGTGAGGAATTAAGAGGGCAACGATGGCTTGATTATTATTTATAAATTAATGCAGCGATTTTTGTTTTTTTTTAACAAGGACAATGTATATAAAAATAGTAATCCTACGCACACCATTAAAATTTTTCCTATCTTGAATTTGATTGGTTCATTAAATTAGCTACGAATTATGCTTATATAAAAAAATTTTTAGGCTAATCAAATTTAAGGTTATGGAAAGTGAAAAAAAATTTTGGTAGTGTAGAAAAAAAAATTCTCGTATATAAGCTAACGTGTATGAAAATTGCATCGCTTATTTTGCAGCTATATATATGGCGGCAAACGAGTGAACAACTGAACTTATACGAGAGTTCTATGACGGAGGAGGAAATATTTTAAAAAGACCACAAAAAATAAGCCTTTAAAAGCACACCAATAAAAAACCATGTCAGTACAATTAATGGGTAATTAGTTACCAAACATAATAAGTACTTAATTCCGTCATAACTATCAATCGGTTTTTTTAATTAGTGGGTTTTCAGTAATTTCTTATAATTTTTCTCATAGGGGGTGGTCCAAAGTTATATTAATGCAAATATTACAAGCAACGATAAGAACATGCTTATAAATTAGTCAGTTGTGTTGTTGTGTACATATATAGCAAAAAATCATTTACATTTTATAAGCTAAATTTATAAATAATTAGTATATTAAAACAAGAGTCTTCGGTAATATTGTTCACCTAAACCAAAATCCAAGAAGTTTGGCTAATGTGGCTATTTGAAATATAAGAGTAGGGAAGCGCATTTTATATATAACGCAATGGCTATAATTTCTCAGAGGCAATATTCCATGTCCCTGATAATAATAAGGGATATATAATACAAAACTCTGCTCCGTAAATATTAAATTTTTACCTCTCTTTTTTAATATTTTCGTAAAACACAGTGACGGCCAGCTCATTGACAATCCTCATGACGATTATGGGCTTTTAGGCCAAACCCAAAAGTCGAAGCGGGCTTAGAATGGTGGACCTTCATCGCAAGCCCATTTTGCCGGCTTTTAGTTAATTGGTTTAATTAATAAATAACAAGATAAATATAAATTAAAGTACTCACTTATTATTAAAATAACAAAACTTTTATAAATATATTTAATGGGTTGGTAATTTGGTGAAAGCTGACGGGGCTTCACAGGAATATTAGCTATAATGTCTTACACCGATATAAGCGATATCTGACCAATTCTTTGATTATATGTAACTCTAGCTTCTTTTTGTGGGACAAATTTTTCTGATCTCCTACCTTCGAGTCTTTCATTGGATATATTAATTTTGTGCAACCACCATTTTTGGGACAATATTGACCACAACAAAAATAGTAACCATTTGAACACCGTTATTTCGGTGTCAAACTTCTTTTTAAAAAATAATGGCGGGCTTTTCTAATTTTTCACTTGTGGCCCAAAAAATTTGTGCAGCGCCCACGTATTCCAAGAACACACGGGTTCTTTTTGGGAATGCATGGGCAGCCCTTGCCAGCTAGGCCACTCACGGTCCCTTGCAGCCCCTCACAGGCCATGCCGCTGCCCCTTGCCGGCCACTTCCTTTCACCTCTCGCGGCCCCTCGTCTTCATTGCCATTTGCGGCCCCTCGCCAGCCATGACACCCGCCACACCACTTGTGGCCCCATTACAGCCCCTCGCCCCCTAGTCGACCCATTGCCAGCCTCGTCGTAGGTCCCCATGCCTTGCAGCCCACACACCTTGCTTAGTGTGCTATGTGGCTAACCAATTTTTTTAATTGTTATTGAATTATCACCAAAAATTTTGAGTGCAAAAAAAAAAATAGTCATTATAAAGTCGCTAATTTTCAATGATAAATTTAACCACCAAATCTTGTCACTAAATTTGACGACTTTTCATCACTTTTTGTAGCCGAAATTTGGTAAAAATTTGTTACCGAAAATTTTCGATGACAATTTATTATAATTCTGTATCCAAAACATTTAATTGTGGATGCTATTGTCACTAAAATTTTTAGTGGAAATTCTAGTGACAAAGATTCTTCTGCCATTGAAGATAGGCTTTTTGTGGCAAAAAATGTTAGTGATAAAAAACCATTTCCACTAGTGTCTCTCCTTAGCCTTTTGCTATGTATATTGAGTTTGAATTTGAAAGTCATGCCTGCTATCATCTAACCTTGCTATCGTATTTTATAATTGCAATGTCGAGATAGTTAGTGTCCTTGCTTGGTAATTAGCAAACCTATTGGTACTCTTTTATTATGATTTATTATTTATGTTTGACCAAAATAATATAATTAATTTAGTACACAGTATTAGGAATAAGAACGATATATCTGTTCTACTGTTCAACGATATTTTTCTATATTTTTTCCACTTTGACTTGCAAAAATTCGCTTTTTATATATTGTGTTAAAAAAATGACACTATTAACGATGCTAGAAAAATAATATAAAACTTTAAAGAAAATATTATACCAACATTCTCCATTCCCATTCTCTACCCACTTCCTCGTATAACTACCTAAATTAGATTTTTAAGATCATAACTAATATCTACCCTTATTTTATATTATAGGTGGAGAATGTAGGCGATGAACGTCAATATTATTAACGTGATTTAATTTTAAATGTGGTCTAAAAGATAAAAAATTTATTATATTTGAAGAAAATATTAAATTTTTACAAGTTGGCCAATAACTATATCATATATATATATATATATATATATATATATATAGTTTAAAGGAAAACAAATTAATTATTAACAATTTACCACTACATTTAAAAATGTAAATAATTAGATCGTAAAATTATTTAAATACTATAATTGTTTTTATTACTGTTTTTTTTCAAGTAAGTAATTACAACTTGCCTACATAAACGACCTAATTTGGGTTTTAAAAATATATTATGCTCAAATCGATAACATGTTATCATGATGTTGTATAAATTATGCTTTAAAAGATGAAATTTAAGGGGGTGACAAACAAAATGTGAAAATTAAAATTAATCAAACAACAGTAGAATCCTTAGGGTAGAGAAAATGTATCTGGTGGTCAAAACACGATGCCTTCCCCATCGGTGTATTTTCTCCACAAACAAAATAGTATGAAATTAGAATATAAATTTAACTCCTTTGCAAATTTTAATTACTACAAAATTGTATTTTCTTCAAGCTTTAAAAACACAGCCGTTGGGAAAGTATCATTTTTCTCCCTCCCCAACCGTTAAATTTTGGCAAAGGAGAAAAACTTAAGATTTTTAATATTTAAAGATATTTAAAGGTAAGCATGTATTAGTTTTGAATTTTTTGCATGCAAAACAATATAAAAAGTGGGGTAGTGTAAAATTATTATTGGAGAAAAGTTTTATGTATTTTTTGGAGTCGAAAAACATTAAAATGATAATATTTACCTCAGAATATCTCTATATATAAAAGGAAATTTATATATAGTTGATTTTTTTATTGCCAGTCAAAATTAGTGCGAAGACGAAGCGGGACAAGTGGATGGCCATTTATTTCAAGGTTGAGAAAATTTTTTTTAAGTGAGTGTTTTTACTTCTAAATTCTAATGATTTGACATACATATAAGTTCATCTCTATTTACACATTGTAATTGGTAATTTATTGAAACTCTCATGTATAATTATAATATTGTCCAACGTTAGTGGAGCTTTTCAATTACTTGGAATCTTTTACATTTTATATAAAGGTATGCATCAAATGATTACGCATAAATTCATTTTAAAGCCAAAGTCAAAACTGATCAATAATACAGGTTTATACAAAGGCGATCAGCTGTTAATTCACGAAATTATCGAAGCGAGCCGACTGTAAATTTCACATAGAAGATGAATATACGCCATCAATCACTCTTTTGCGCAGTACTGCGAATTAAATCAACTGCAAGAAGATGTAACACTCCACACTAGAATTTGGGCTTGCTACTGTACAGTCTGTACTCGTGTTTATATCAATTTGAAGTTAAAAAAAAAAGTGATGGAGACCCGGTCAATGAATTCATTCGATTGATTACCTAGCTAGCTAGCAGTAAATTGCATTCAATCAAAGAGAAGAAAAAAATTGTCCAAGAACATGATGAAGCTGGGTACAATTACACAACTGCAATTCATTATCCCAACTACCCCAAACAGTTGAAATATAAGCACCCCTGGTATTGACGCATCTGTGTGCATGGCCAGGACTCAACCCTCAAACATGGCCAGCCAAGTGCTATCATTCTACTATCAGAGGGGGAGCCAGAGGTACTCCAGAGCGTTCCCTGCCATTAAGGCGGCGTCAGAGCTCATAAGTAAGTTCATGGAGGGTGTCCCTTGTATGGTGATCACGGTGGCGGATGGAGACTTTATAACACTTATCTACCCCCCTGCCATGCCATCAAGTTCTCTTCTTTAACTCACTTCTACTGTAACTGCTCCAGATTCTTCTTCTTTCTTACCTTCTCTTCTTTCCCTCAAATTCTCGTTTTCTTGATTAATCTCCTTGCATGCATGAACATTATCATAAATGCATAAACATAATGTTCATTAATTAATAATGAAATTCTAAAATATTCATTAAACAACTTTAATGGATTTAATTTGGTCTTACAATAAAATCGATAAGCACGCATATATATAGTAGATATGACCATTGTATTAAGTTTTGCAGATTACATACCTTGTTTATATATATCCGATCAATTAAAATCATCTATTGCTAATTACTTTCAGTGCCTAATTGCCAGCCATGAGTACTATATATATAAATTACAACATTCTCTGAATGATCAGATCACTAAACTAACTCTGGGAATTGTACTGAAGGCATTGTAATTTCACTTCGCATCACACCAGCTTTGTCTCTTCTCGTCTCCTTGGATCCGATGCACTTGCTAATTTACTGCACGGCTGAAGTGAAAGTATGTTACATGATCTGGCGCATTTATACCTCCATTTCAAATAACTCAACCAAACTTGAGAGCAGCTCAGTACGGGGCACGCTAACCTCTATATAAGACTAGCTTTGGTTATGTTTGGTCATTTGAGCCGTCCTCTCCACCTTTGTTTTAGTGTGCTTGGTGATTTTATTAGTGTATTAGAGAGTGGAGTGAGTGTCGTGGAGATGGCGAGGTTGTCATATGTGATAGTGCTAGTGTTTGCACTAGTGGTGCAAGTGAGCTGCACCAGGACGGTGCCGAGCGACGCCGGGCTTAAGGACGAGAAGAACTTCGTGTACGGAGGAGGCGTCGGCGGTGGAGTCGTCGGTGGACTAGGCGGAGTCACCGGAGCCGTAGGGGGTGTCGGTGGAGTCAGTGGTTTGGGGGGTACTGTTGGTGGCGGCTTTGGAGGTGTCGGCACCGTTGGCGGTCTCGGAGGCGTAGGCGGAGTTGGTGGGCTGGGTGGCCTTGGAGGCACCGGCGGCGTGGGTGGGCTGGGTGGCCTTGGAGGTACCGGCGGCGTGGGTGGACTGGGTGGTCTCGGAGGCACCGGAGGCGTCGGTGGTCTGGGTGGTCTTGGAGGCACCGGAGGCGTCGGTGGGCTGGGTGGTACCGGAGGGCTTGGAGGTGTTGGTGGCCTCGGCGGGGTTGCAGGTGGTGCCGGCGGAGTTGGAGGTGGCGTCGGCGGAGTCGCCGGTGTTGGTGGTGGCATTGCCAGCGGTGGTGGAGCCGGCGGTGTTCTTCCTTGAAGCATGCAGCTGTTAAAATCTAGGTTGTGCTTTTAAAATAATCTTCTAGTCTCTCAACGGCAAGATATATGCGGATGGAATTAATGAAATGTGTGTAGTAATTTAAGTGTGTGGAATATTGCAGATTTGTGCCATGTTTTGTAATCCGTGTTTTTGTTTTGTAACTGTGCATGGAAAGATCATGTAGGAAGCGGGAGGGCATATATATCTGGTATATGTACTTCTTATTATTATATATCTTGATAATAAATTATGGTATCTGTAAGTGGTTGCTTTCTTCGACGTAATTGCTTATCATTGGTGGTCAATATCCTTCGAAAGTTTCTTATAATTAAATTTTGTGTTAATGAATCATTTACTTTGATGCATACATACGCTTTTGGAATTAATGAGAACGGGTAGGTTGTTCGTTTATCAAATTAATGTTTCTACAGTATGGAATTATGATGTAGAAGCTTATGTGAAGTATGGGGGCAATAATATTATCCTTAAGATATCCTACATCTTATTATTACAATGCAAGGTATGCTTCTCACATTCTAAATTGTTAAATTTAACATTTTTTAAAAACAATACATTATTTAGTTCGGAGTGGGTGCAACCCAATACTAGCGCGTGAATGAACGAATTAGCGGCAGTAAAAGCTGGACCATCCAAGTGCCCATTTAGAAGTTAGAATTCCTGCACAGAAATGTCATGTATACGTATCTCCAAAAGCCTACTACACGTGTTAAGTTATTTCAATGACCAAAAAAGAAACCGCCTCCCCCTTTCATCTTTTCAAATAGGTCGGCCAGTAGTGTTAGACCTAATGGCCCTTTAAAAATTTTGATATTATTGTTAGGTTTAATAGGCCCTAAAAAGAACTTGTGATAGGCATCATTGGCCTATTTTAATCCAAAAATTAGTTTAAAGATTAAGATTTCCCTATTGATCTATACACATCAAGCGACTCTAAAATTATCATCACTTGACAAATTTCATTTAAATTATCAGATGAAACTTATGAAAGAAAACATCCATGATTGGCGTAGGCGTTTACTAAAGTTAATCTCGATTTGATACTATTATTAAGCCCAATGGACCCCTAAAAGCTCTGATGCCACTAGGTCAATGGATTCCAAAAAGTTTTGATATTATTATTAGGTTTAATGGGCTCCTAAAAATACTTATAATGTGTGTCATATGATTTTTTTAATTAAAAGTTAACTTAAAAAAGTAAGGCTTTTACATTAGTATATATACATGTCACCAATATTATTTACGACTAATGTGGGATAAACCCAACAAGTAAATCTGGCAGGCCAACTCCTCCTCCCCTCTCTCCTCTACCTATCCCTCTTCTTTCTCCTTGACTCTATTTTTCCCCCTTTCCCTTTTTCTTCCCCCAAACTAGACGGTTTACTCTTTTTTATCAATCTTTCTTTGTGTTTTCTTCGTATACAGAAGATCTACAATACAAGTTAGTTGAAGATGATGACTAACCTTCAAAACTTTTTGTTGCTTCAATGTTTGGAAGTTTTTGGCTTTCAATTTTTGAACTTTCCCCCCCTCTCCTGGAGTCCTATCTCCACTTGTTACCTATTTTTTGATCTCTAAAGTTTGGTGGGGCGTTTTATGGCAAGTGTTGTTAAAAGATTGCCTCGGCGTTATAAATTCTTCGAATTTCTCTTACGTGTGAGATGATTATATTTTTGACTTGTTTGTATTATTTACCTAGTTTTTGGGTTGATTAGCATGAGGGTGTTATGGATTGTGTACTTTTGTATTTGCTCCTCTACTATGGAAGATCCTTTTGTTAGTCATTATGGCCGCTTTCTTCTAATAGTTTGTTTATGTAGATCTTGTTATGACTTTTACTATAAATGAATAGACTTGCTTTTATCTTTAAAAAAAATGAATAACACTAACACATAGGATCTATTTGGTTGGCTATGAAAATAACATATATAAAAAATATACATAGGAAATGAAAATGTAATGAAATAAAATAATATAAAATTTTTAATTTTTTTATATATTTGGATAATAAGAAAATGAGATAGAAATAAAATATTTCTTTTTCACATATGTCTCTCAAAATTTTTATTAATTTCTTTTATTTTTCATAATAAAATATTATTATATAAAATTTTTATATAGACTTACTTTGATTGGGATTAAAAAAAAATTTGGCAAAATTTTTGGACATCCGAATACAAAAAAAATTTCAACCTTTAAATTGTACATTTTTTTCATGTAATTTTGAACAACCAAACGTACCTATAATGTATGACTACCAATTGGGAACAATTACTCCACAGCATTAATCCAGTGTGTGGTAAAAAATGATGCAATTGATAATGCGCATTTAATAACAAAATAAATTAATACCTTCTTTCCCCAAGTACATCTCAATTTCTTCGAAAAAATAAGAGTTATATTCTAATAAAAAATAAAAGATTCAACGAATTAAAATACAATAAGGGAAATATTATAATTTATCTTCGCATTCAATTAAAACCTATATTTAAAATCAAAATCTATTTACAAGACATTAAATTGTTAAAATTTATCTTAATATTTAATGAGAATTTAATTATAAAATTAGACTCTATCACAGAAATCTCCTATTAGTATCACACAATATCCTATTACATTCTTATGATATATTATATTACATTTATTCCTCCTCTAATCGCTACATAAGATTTGTTAACGAGGGATGCTCCCAAAATTACAAACGTTCACATCTATGTCTTATCCATATATAAAATATAGATTATCCGCACAAACTATGGATACTTTTGCATATACAAAGCGGTAATTGCATAAAATATAGACACTTGAAGTCATGTCCATAACTTACGTCCACTGACACATCCCCAATATTATTTTTCAAGTTATAAATGATAAGTATCTGCTTTACATGAGTTAAAGGATTGTCATTTTGAATAATATGACTGTCTATACAATTGTGAATATACATACATTTTACTAGGAATCTTAAGTGCGAATTAAGAAAGAGAAGATGATATGGGACCAAACATTTATGTTACATTTTTAAAAAGGAAAGTTTTGTTACTTTATTTTATTTTAAATGGTGTGATTACCTATAAAACTGAGAATATGTTGTTAATGTATTACTGTTGTTAGAAATTTTAGTTGTGTAATGAGAAAGGGGGGGTGTATATGTTTTTCATACATCATAGAAAAATTTAAAAAATATGCAAAGTTAGACCCATTTAAAGCAAATTGTTTAAATTTCCTTTTTTTTCAAAGTGTGCTTGTCCCTTTCTATTTAATTGAAATTCTTAATTTGTGTTGGTTTTATAGTTCATGTTGATTTACAGAGTGCCTTATTTATGAATAATATATGTTGTCTCTGTATCTCCCCATGTATGTAAATTAATTTGCGGATGGACATGGACGAGGTCCGCAAGAAATTATGTAGATGCAGACACCTAAGTTCCCCACCCATGTAATTTTATAATTACAAGTGAGATTTTTTCTATCATAATTAATGCCTACCCTTATTTTATAACATGATTCTAACTTTTTTGTTTAACATTGGTGAACTTTTTTATGTCAAAGGACCATAATCTGTTTACCAATTTTTGATCCAATAGAAAAAAAATATCACCCCTCTCCAAAAGCCCATAAAAAGATGGGCCTCAAGAGTACATTCACAAGCCCATTTATCTACTCCTGGATGTGAACAGCCCCGTAGGCCCACTATCATCGATAACCGGTTTTTGATAGAAATCAAAGGGTTAGGGTTTAGCGCCGGACCTCTTCCCCTCCCTCCTATCCGTACGCCGCCGGTTGCCGCCCTCCGCACTCCAACGTTCGCCGCCATGGACCGGTACCAGAGGGTGGAGAAGCCCAGGCCGGAGACGGCCATCAACGAAAACGAGATTCGTATCACCGCCCAGGGCCTGATTCGCAACTATATCAGCTATGCCACCAGCTTGCTCCAAGTTCGTTTCCAATTCTCTTTTTATATTTTGGGTGTTTTTGGATTGTTGGCTTCGAAGTTTGATGCGTTTTTCGAGCCTTTTCTGATTAGCTCACCGGTGTGGGGGGGGGGGGGGTGAGGGGGAGGTCTGGTTGAGTCTGTTACTAGATGAGCGGTAGATGGGCTTGATTTTTCTTTTTTGAATTGGAATTGTAGAATATATTGAATCTTTTTGCTTTGCATGTTTGGTTGATTGCGAAATAAAATTTGTTTTTTAATCGGCCTGCTTTCGTTTACTCAATGTATTACCAATGTTTTTTTTTGTTAAATTCTTATTGTTTAGTTCGTCTCTATATGATTAATTGGTTTCTGAGGATGCTTTTTAAAGAAAAATTAAAATTCAAAATAAAAAAAATTGATGGGAATGTTGCCTGCTGGATTATTAGCAATTGTGTTTGGGAATGATATAATCATGGTCATTTGCACTTGCATGATGCCCAAGTTTGTGCTTCGCACTATCCACTTCGGATATTGTAGTTGTCTTTTGGAAAGTGCTTAATTATATTCAGAAGGAATTTGGGCTTCCGTTGTCAAGATGAAAAGTGTTTGGTTAGGAGATTTTGTTGCTAAAATGTGAAGTGGGGGCTAGAGCTTTAGTTTTTCCAATTTCTGAAACCTGAATTCTGGAGTTGATTACCAATCTTATTTTCTGATTTAAATGAAAAAAAATCATAAGTTACCAATTTTCACTAACCACGAACTGTATGAGAACTGTCTTCCTGTAAATCCTTTTAACTAGATGTTTCTCTTACCCTCTTATGCACACGTTTGCTAAATGTTGATTAGCGCCTAATGCCATCAATTTCTAGCATAGAACAGATTCAATTTTATGCACCCCCAATTTTATCAGTTCGTTATCATGTTCAATATGATTGTTAGTTTATGCATGAATGAATCCATGGTTTATCTTTGACTCTGAACGTATTTACGGCTGAGAAACTTAGTTAGGTATTTGGAGTAAGTAATATTTTTTTTAAAAAAATATTAATAACATTGTAAACATTTACCATACGCAGTGTGATTTTGGATTGAAAATTGTTGAGTGTTTAATTTTTCAATTGCAAACAGGAGAAACAAGTGGGTGAGATTGTCTTGAAGGCAATGGGACAGGCAATTAGCAAGACCGTGGCTATTGCAGAGATAATAAAGGTATGTTTGGGTAATGCGTGAAGGTATGTTTGGGTATTTTTGAAGATGCATATTCATATGGGATTCATTTTCAACATTAACAGAAAAGGATACCTGGGTTGCATCAAGATATATCGATCAGTTCAACCAGCATAACTGACGTTTGGGAACCTATTGAAGAGGGACTAGTTCCGTAAGTTGATGATGTTTGTTTTATATGGCAATTTTTATTGGGAGTTGTTACGCATATATTTATTCTGTTTTTCTGAATGATTTTTTTCAGCTTGGAGATGACACGTCACGTTTCTATGATTTCAATATCTCTGGCAGCCCATGAGCTGAACAAGAATTCTCCAGGGTAAATTTGATGCTCTGGTCTACAGAATATAAGCACTCCTTGTTAATGCTTATGTTTGTTTTTTTATCCCTGTTGCTTATTGTAAACTTTTATTTAGGTATCAAGCTCCTGCTTTTGTAGAACAACCCAGGCCTCAACGTCAGCATTATCAGCAACAGCATCCAAACTATCAGCAGCAACAGCATCAACCCAAGCAAGCTGTAGCTTCCGGTCCAAATGAAGGTAGTCCTGCTGTTAGTGCTCATCATCCATCTAATAAACCTTAACTACATGAGTGTGGTAAATTGCAATTTGGTTGTCATTGGCACCAATGGGCAAGTTTTTGTTTCCATTGTCGTTGGACTTATTTTATCTTCGTATTTTTTAAGTCCTATTGAAAATTTTAAACCCTGTTTTTTATTCAGAATCATATGGGCGTGTACGTGGTCGAGGTAGAGGTAGGGGAAGGGGTTATGGCCGAGGTGGATACTACAACTACAATGATGGTATATCAAAATATTGTAGCAACACTATTAAGGAAATTGGATTATATTTCTGTGCTAATGCTTCCATTGTATTTTAACAGAATACAGCGGTGGTTATTACAACAACTGGAATCGTGGTGGTGGTGGTGGTGGTGGTGGTGGTGGACGTGGTTGGGGATGGGGTAATCGTGGTAAGTGTTAATTTAACTAAGATTTGAGTAGCAACATCTCTTAATTGTATGTTGAGGAGCCTTCCTGGATTTCACCTTGTGTGTCATGCTTTAGCTGGATCTTACAGCTATATTTACATAATTTCTTATTAGATGTATAATGGTGAAGCCGGATTTTTCTTATTATTTGGTGTGGTGGGAAGGTATCCTTAATGCACATATTTCGTTCTCCATGACAGGTGGATATGAAAGAGGTAGAGGTGGTGGTGGCCGAGGCTATGGTCGAGGTCGGGGTAGAATTGGGGGGCGTGGAAGGGGCAGGGGTGGTGGCTACCAAGCCCAATGGGATGGGAACGGGCAGTAACAAGCTAGCGTCATATGTGGGGAAAATAGTGGAAAGACTACTGGGATTTGGAGAATGTGATCTATCTCATATGTATGGTTTGAATGTGACATAAGCAAGCTCCATTACTTGTTAATCGTTTTTGTCATTGCGTGCTTGCTTGCTTGCTTGTGAGCGGTTGCGGTTTATTCGTTTTCCCATATGTTTTGTTCCATAATGTTCATGTATATATTTTTTAATTATTATTTATATATTATACCGAGCAAATCACACCCTTTTTTAAGAGTTGTATCTTGCGTTGTTGGTGCGGTTTTGTTCATGCGGTCTTTGAAATGATAGAATGTAAGCATTCGTTCGAGCGACTGTGTAGGCTTCTGGCGTGAAATCGATTTGTTATGTCTGCGGTATTAGTATCGTTTTCAATACATCTTTACAGGCTTTGAATAATGTTGTGAAAAGGATTAGTGTTCGAGTCGGTTCAGTTCAAAATTTGAATTTAATGTATTCAAATTCGAAAAAATATTTTGTTTGGTTTGGTTCGTAAATATTATTGAGGTTGTATTAAATTTATATAGTATTCAAAAAAAATTTTGATCTTATATAAGTCGAGCACATAAATATTTGTTAGGGTCGAGTTAAATTTAAACACTGTAAATTTTGGACAAGCTCGACTTGGTTCGTTTATATTAAAATTCGGCTTGTTTACATTAAAGTTCGACTCGATTAGTTTTATATCAAGCCACACTCAAGTGCACTGTTGTTCAACTC
>JAVDBV010004280.1:8463-22923 GCA_032619315.1 Piper longum | reverse complement strand
CCCCCCCCCCCCCCCCCCCCCCCCCCCCCCCCCTTATATGATATAGTGTTTTGTTTAAGTGGACTCCCACATACATGGCAACATTCTATTGCGCATATAGATTTTGGACCCAATAGTAACAGTAAAAGTTCAAGAAGATTCTAGTTTCTAAAAGTTGGTTTGGGGAAGATGATGTATAACATTTTGTTGAGTATACTGCTGATTGTTGATAAAGAGATCAATTTGATAAGGGTAATTTTCTAAGGTTATTTTTTATTGTTGATAGATTGATATGATAATTACACGTAAAGTCATGGCTTTCATTTCTGTTGGTGTATGGAAATTGGGGAAAAGTTGGATGACTAAACTTCTTGGTGTTTTCCAACTTGTGTAAGCCCTTATTTTCAATCATCATGTACACCATAAATTTTTTTATGATCTTCTCTAGAGATGAAGGAATTGTATTGAAAGATTATGGCTCTAAATGGGACCCTGGTGACCGAAGTGGAAAGTGGTTGAAACTTAAGCCGGACTACATTCATGCTGGATCTGATTTGGATGTTTTAATAATAGGTGGCTGGTACTTTATTTTGTATTTCTCTTCTTAGCAATTTATATGACTTAGACATAGAGATAAGCTTCCTTCTATATATTTGGTGAGGATTGTGGAAGTATTGACTTTTTGTTTTTCTTTGCAGGTGGCTACTTTGGTTCTGGACGGCAAGGGGGTGAGGTGAGCCACTTATACAATTATTGAGATTTATTCTAACAATATATTGTGCTGTGTATCATATTTGAAAGATGGAAAGATTATGTCTGTCCACTTGGTTTGCATAATTGGTCCATGCTCTTTTGAAAAATTCATTCATCCATGGAGTTAACATTGTTGATATAAATCATGATATCAGGTTGCTCAATTCCTTGTTGGTCTTGCAGATCGGTCTATGCCCAACACCTATCCAAAGAGGTTAGCAGTTAACGGTATTCTTATCCAATAAAATATTATCAGTCTTCTTATCAAAACCAACTTCTTCTGTGCAATAGGATTGTGTGCAATCTTATTGTCATTACCTTTACGATTATGGTCCTATCAAACCACTCCCTGAAGAGCATTCAGAGAAAGAGATCAATTGGTGAGAAAAGAACTTAGTATGTAGGTGCCCCATGTGGAGCTCAATGGTCCTATCACATGTTTAAGCTTCTCTTTGCTAACCATATGCTGCAAAGTTTGTGTGATCTATTGGTCACCATGCTTCTCTAGGTGGTGTATTAATTAGAAACTGACAAAAATGGAAATCTTTGTCATTATTATTTACATAAAAATATGGTTGTGAAATGGGAATTGAGGCGGTTTTAGTTGTTCTTGTTCTGAAACAATGGTTCAAAACATGTTGAGTGATTCACTATTTTCGTGAGTGATTTCTTTGTGAGTAATATTATCTTATCACCTATTTTTTGACATTGTGTCTGAAATGGCTACGTGTGAGTGGGTGAACCAAGTTCGGCTGTTATTGAATCCAAATTTAACTGTACATTAAAGCCAGATCTATATCTGATTAAAAACCATTCTGTTTGATTTGTATCCAATCTTCTTGTGAAAATCTGAGTGTTCAATTATAGAGCTTTAAGTTGAAGTCAACTAGATACGTCATGTAAAGAATTTGAGAAAACGTGACTTTGACTTAAATCCAAACCTGGTTGGGATAGATGATAATGGGAAGCTGGGTAGTTATTAAAGACTTGGGAAGCTTTTAAAGACTTGAGAAGCTTTGCAGTAGAATGAAACCAAATGACAAGTTATGTGCCCTTACGGTAAAACCTGCGAAATTAGTTCAACATCCAACACCTACTAGTTTAAAATTCAGCATATGAGCAGGGATGCATTATAAAACTTCAACTTAGTTAATGACTTTTGAAGGGATGACTTAAGTCTATTAATTTGCCCTTGGGTTGGGTCGTTATAAATGGTAATAGAGTCAACCCAAGACTTGAGTGGATGGTGAGCTAGAATGAACTATGCACTCTTGGGGAAGGTTCATGGTTTGATGTCAAAATTACGAGGTCGGAATTTCCTAAAGGTGGGTGAATTATAAGGCCAACATGATTGGGTAAGATTCGGTAATGTTAGTGGGGATGAACTAGAGATCTTCAACTTGGTTAACCATTTTTGATAGGATGGCTTGTTTACACTTGGACCGGGTCATTACACTTACCTCTAGGCTCTAGGTTTCTTCATTTTCTAGATTAGCTCTAAACCATAACCATTGGGCCAAATTTCTGAAGTGTTTTTTTTGTACTTGCTTGAGAAGAGAAGAAAAATATGATAAAATTAAACTTTTCATTTTATCTTCAATAATCCAAAATTGCATCCATGACAACTATTTATAAGAAACATTACTGGGCTTGATGGCCTTAAAAACTTACTTTCTAATGGCCTAGCGAGCTTATTTTCGCTTAACCCACACCCTAATGGGCCTACTTATTTGTACCTCATTTTCCACGCACACTTTTTTCTTTCTCCACAACCACAAGTTTAATTGTAGTGGGGTGCCATTTGATAAAAAAATGACTCCTGAATGTGAATTTAGATGTTTTTATTTCTGGTCAAACTTATGGAACTGAACTCGGGCATGGATAATGCATATTCATTGTCATCCCTAGCTCAAATTAAGTGGATTTGATCTGTTGAAGAATGTTTTGTAGCTTTTCACATAATCTCATGGCTGTGATAAGCCATTTATATGATGTATTTCATGGAACTATAACCAGGAAGAAAGAGATTCTTTTATCTTATTAAATAATTGTAAATCATTGTTGTTATGTATGTATAAATAAATTTTCCATTTTGCAGGTTCATATCTTTCTGCAGGTTAGGAACTGGTCTATCCAATGATGAGCTTGATATTTTGGTTACAAAGTTGAAGCCCTATTTCCGGTACTAATCTTGTGCATTATTAGAAAATAAAATGTTATGAAAATGTGCACCACCCAAGGAATTATTGTTTATTTGCTTTGGTTAATGCGTTTAATCTGAAAAGCATAATTCAATTGTGCATAGAGATAGGAAAAGGACAAACGTTAGCCAATGGAATGATTCTTAATCTCCTATAAGTGATGAGCTCAATTTTAAAGAACATGAGCTGTTATTACTTTCAAACTTTCTTTTGTGATGGCTGAGCATCTTGATATACCTTGCTGAGGGTCTGAAATAAAGTTTGAAATGGTCGTCTAGGCTGTCTTCTCAGTACTGAGTTGAAATGCGAACAAACAGTTGATGTCATTTTGGAGGAAGTATGACTGTTGTTATTCACAAAATATTAGATATGCTTTGGCATGTGCTCTAAAGGCTTATGAAGGGAAAATTAAATATATGATTTTAGACAAGCTGAATTTTTCTGGTTGATATGATTAATTTTACACATACATACTGTATGGTAATTTATTCCATTTGGATTTTGGCAGAAAAAATGAATATCCAAAGAAGGCTCCGAGTTTCTATGAAGTAACAAATAATGCAAAAGAGAGACCTGATGTTTGGATTGAAAGCCCTGAAAAGTTGTCTATCGTTTTTCTACAAATATAGCCTTGCATTTTAGAATAGTTAACTTCAAATTTTCTTATTTGCAGGTCCATCATACTATCAATTACTAGTGATATTCGAACAATAAAATCAACGGTACAATGAAACCATATATTTCTTAGTATCTTTGTGACGGCAAAACTGCTTATGCTTAACAATCTCCATTCATGCTAGAAGATGTCCTTTGTTGTACCATCTGAAGCAAAGACTGGCACAAGTTAAAAATGTTTCTATTTTTCAATTACTTCATCATTCTTGCTCACCCTCTAGTTTATTATTGGTATTGACTTGATGCTTTAAATATCATTTTTTGCTGGACTTGTAGAATTTGCTTGACATGGTAACTTGGTTACACATGGAATGCATCACTGTTCTTTGTGGACCAGATTGGTTTCTTAAAAAGGATCCCTTTTGCCAGTAGCTATTAAGTTATGTGGCACAGTTTAAAGTCTACATTTGGTTTATTATTTTTTTAGGTATTTGCAGCTCCATACAGTTTGCGATTTCCTCGAATCGACCGGGTGAGATATGATAAGCCTTGGCATGAATGCCTAGATGTTCAATGTAATAATGCCTTCTGTACTTGAGAGAATTGAAAAGTGATTTGAATATGTAACTTAGTATTGTAACTTCCCTTATGAGTTCTTTCTATTCCAGCATTTGTAGAGTTGGTCCACTCAAACAATGGAAATGCACATGGGGGAGCATATGATGATAATTTGCAGGGTGATAGATTGAGAAGAAAAAAGCCCTCAAGAAAAGGAGATAGTAAAATCAAGTCCTTGGTACCCAGCAACTTTTTACAGACTGATATTACTAGCGTAACTGACTCAACAGGAATATTCACTAATTTGATGTTTTGTATCCTTAGGCTTTTGTTCTATCTATTTTACATTTTTCCATTAATGCCTTGCATAGTAAGTGTACAGTTTTTTAATTATTATTGTGCTCCACTTGAACTTTGTTTTGTGGTTTCTCGTAGTACATTGGCATCTATTTAAATGTCTGATATTTTGTTATAAATTTTTATGTGGAGGGAAATTTAGCCAACTACTCAGAGCTACATCAGAAATACCTTTGTTCATTTGGCTTTTGTCATCGCATTTCATCTATAAGTTGTAAGCTGCAATTTATTGGGTTAGCTTTTCATTAACCTTGACTTCTGTAGATATCGTCAATGTACCTTCATCCTATAACTTGGAATCTTTTCATAAAATGGTTGTGGAGAATGGTGGTGCTATCTCAATGAATTTGAATGCTGCAGTTACACACTGCATTGCTGCAGAGAGAAAAGGTATATTTTGTTCATGAATGCTAATGTTTTTACCCTGGAAAATCTATTACTATTTGGCTTGATGAATAATTTTCCAGGGATAAAATATCAAGCTGCGACTCTTCGTGGAGACGTTATACATTCCTCGTGGCTTATGGAATGTTGTTCACAGAAACACCTTCTGCATCTGCAGCCAAAGTAAATAGTATCTGGTTTTTTAATGTGCCAAACATTTTTATCTTATGGACAAACTAATTTTGGTGGTATTTTGACATTCCTGATTAAACAAATGTAGGCACTTCCTTTTCATTTCAGACTCGACCAAAATCAAACTACAGGAGGAAATCGATGAGTTCGCAGATTACTATTATTGGGACCTTGACATTAAGGACCTTGTACAAGTAGGACTCTATACAACTTTGGAAAAGAAGCTACTTCTCCTGATTCATTTGTTTAAATTAGTATCCATATTTTGGAGTTAAATTTGCTTACCTTTAAATGATGCATGTTTCCCTGCTTTGGTTTGTCCAGCTTTTAAGCAACATGGTGAGATCAGAAGATCGCAAAAGTATTGACTATTATAGGAGGAAGTATTGTCCTTCCGAAAAGTGGGCTTTGTTTCAAGATTGCCGCGTTTATTTCCTTCCAGTGTATGTCACATGCAACCTGTTTTCTTTTTGCTGTTGTAATTGTTTGATAAATAATAGATGGATTCAGTGTGATGGTTCTTTGAACTAATGCTGTCAGATCTCGATTAATGTGTATGCTAGTTGAATTGGCTGCTTTATCTATTAGTTTTATGTACTGTTGATACTTAAGAGCTGGGTGAGAAGTGATTATGATGATCAGTAATGAAGGGGCAACTTTTATGCACGGATAAAGATTGTGAAAGGTGTAGACTTCATGTGGAAGCTCACAGGATTGTTATTTCTGGGATGCTTACTAGCTGGGCTTTTAAGGGTGACTTGCTTGAAAGGCTCGTAGAATTTCTTTTGCCGGATGTGGTCATAACTTTAGGTTTGATGGTCCCATACTTGTCGGTGGTCTCATGAACTTTGAATATTAAATCCAGAACAGTTGAAATTTGATGTGCTTGTTCCTTTCAAAATAAGACAAGTCTCAAGGTAGCTTGACTACGATCCCTGCAACATGTTCAGTTTTGTATGTATGTAACTGTTCATGTGGCTGCATGATAACTGGAAAATAATTTTGTATTTAATCATTATTACTTATTTAGCTGTTCTTTTTTATTGAAGTGGAATCAATTTGGACGATCTTTTGGAACTGAGCATCAGGAGACTGAAGCTTGAAGTGTCCATGGGCGGGGGAGGTGTGTGTAATGATCTGGCATACGCTACCCATTTAGTTGTTTATTCAACAGCTGAAGAATATTTGAACATTAATGCAGTTTTTGAAAGGTAAAGAAAAATTTTCTTTTCATCGACAAATGAATAGTGATATAAACTGGCGACTAATGTCTCTGCAGTATGGTGAGAGATTTTCAATTTTATAGTCTTCATGATGTTTACAATAACATACTAGGAGAATTTACGAGTTCAAGTAAAAGAGAGTTTCAAAAATCATGGATTAATAAAACTTTGTGAAAATTTTAATTAGATGCACAAGGAAAGCACGTGGCTAACTAGAGATGGAGGATGATTCAGTGTGGATGTTGTATGCTGCATGTTGCTTTAATGAAATCTTACTCTAAATAAGTAAGTGTACACCCTAATCTTTTGATAGTAAATTAGGTTTAGGCTGAGGTTGTGTCTTAGATTGGCCAAACACAATGTCTATTTGTTTTGCAATTGGACTAGTTTTGATGCGAGAAACTGAGACTTGTGCGTGTATCCATCCCTATCTTTGTTTTGGATGGGAAGGCAGGCTGTGAGGAGTGATATCTTGGTCTGGATTTATGATCTCAGTACATGTCACTTTTCTCTGGTAGCTTCTGGACATTTGTTCATGTGAGGTTGTGGAGCCAAAATTTGAATCAGGCTTAAAGAAATATGCTTTATGCCTGTATAGAGTCGGGAGAAAGATGTGTACTTTGGTCGACATTTATGAGTTGTGTAATGTGTGCACAGTAGTCTTCCAGGATGGGGCTATATGCTTAGTTCTAGATTGAATGTAGCGATTAATGGATAAAGATAATAAACTTTTGCTTACAGTGAGTATTGATGTCAAGTGGGCCAGGCCCCAGGCCCGCCACACCTAGGGTTGGGCTGGGCTTAGGATAGTGACCCATGTATACTTGAGAAGAGCTGGGCCTAAAGGGTCACAGCTCTTCTTTAGTTGGTAGGAGCTGGCCCAACAAGCTTCTTGGACCAATTCTTGTAATAATTTAATAGTGAACCCAATACTATAGAGAGCTGGGCTCTTTAATAGGGAGCCCAACTTATGAAACGGGGCTTGGCCTGGCCCGGTAAAATACGTGGGCTTTGACTGGGCCAGGCCAGCCTATGCGCTTGACATCCCTAATAGTGACCCTTCCTTGTATATATTTATTATTTGACCTCATTGAAGACTTTTATTTTCCCAGCTGTTAAGTTAAATTTGTATTTTATTGGACTCCCATTTTACACTGTCATTCTGTAATGCTAAGCAAGAAGAGTTTCTTAGTAATGAGCTTTATGATAAGTGATGATTATTCACTATCTTAGATCAATGATCAAAACTACGAGCATATCTATGAATATGAGACATTTATAATGTTGGTTACGAGTGTTGAATCTGCATCATATTTTCTCTTTGAACATTAAAGCTTAACCCATTTTATTTGCGTAGTCATTGATTTGAAAGTTAATGATGAAATAAATAGGGATACTCAACTACCGTTGAGTAAGTGTGTAAATGATTCTGATAGCTCATTTCTTATTTTGTATGCCGTTTGTTGTTAATGCTTGACAGTCTTCCAACTGCACAAGGTCGTTTTCTTCACCACAATAGGCTGCAGGTAGTAACGTATCAATGGTTAGAAGATTCACTAAAGAGGATGATGAAACTGCCAGAGAATTTGTACTCCCTAAAATCTGAACTTGTCGAGGCCTTGAATATCAAAAGGTATGGTAACAAGTTGACAGCATTGTGCTTCAGACAGAATATAGCTCATCCATAGCTAGGTGACTAGATATGTTGTTCATGATGCTGCAGGCAGCTTTTAACTGAAGCTCATGTTGGTAGATTGCTATGACACCATACATACTGTAGGCTTATTCTGAATAGTGTTCTGGCTCCTTCTCATGGAACTTTTTTGGTTTAATTTTATTTTATTTTATTGATCATGATACTGTAGATTGTTGTTAAATGAGAGAGGCCGATTTGCTATGTTTTCCTGCAGTGAAGAAGAAAAAGAAAAAGAGCCGCCTCGTTCACGATTATCAGGAGTAAGTAAGATCTCACTCCTACCTGTCAGTGACACTGGCAATAAGCGGAGAAAAGGTGGTAATTTTTATGCCACAGCTAGAAATGGAAGGACGGGGAGACAACGAAGTAGACCATCTCGTGTTAGGATGCAAAGACGGCCTGCTAGAATAGAACGAAGCAGGGAATCTTCAGAAGAAACTTGCAAACCACATAGAGAATCGGAAGACCAGGCCCTTGAAGTGTGTGGAGAAGCAGATGTTGAAAACAATAATACTAAGGCTGGCCCTGCACAAGAAACATCCTGTCAGATGGACAGCACTAAAAATGCAGATTATCAGGCGCCTAATAATGTGGACTTGGAGGATCAAGCCAGCTCTCGAGATAAAAGAAAGAGTGCAGAAACTATCAATGACGATCAAATAGAAGCAGCAACAAAAAAATATCGGACAGACACTGGTTCGGTTCAGGCAATGTTACTAGACCTGATACCAAGTCTTGGTGCAACAAAAGCAGACAGTGTAATCGAGAAAGATGTGTCATACATAATGAATCCGGAAGTAACTCAGGAAGCACCTGCAACGAAGAAGAAGGTTAGCTACAAAGATATAGCTAGCGAGTTGCTGAAGGATTTCTGAATGACGTAACCAGGTACATCTCATTTTTTTTTGCTCTAATATTATTGTACAGTGATTCTAAAGCCCAGTTACTCCAAACGCATTATAGCGCATGATTGAGTCCGTTGTTTTCTTCAACGTGTGGATTTTAATGTTGAGAAATCAGAGGCAATGCCGACCTCGTTGGCAGTGTGACAAATCCCATACATTCTCTCGTCACTGATGGTTCTTTGGAATTGCCCATCCTATGAATTGCCCATCCTCGTTGAAATACGAATCCTAATTGTCCATGAAGCCGTCTACAGGTGTCAAGGCTGATTAAAAGTTCTCAAAGGATTGTGGTTGTTTTACGAATTGATTAGTGCGCATGTAACAAGAAAGGGGAAAGCTGTTGCTGCCATTGTTATTTTTGTTGTTAGAGGCGGTTAGTTTGTTACTAGCAAATGACCATTTAACCCATCCTTCAAAAGAACAATTGAGATGAAAGATGTATTTTTTCACAATTTCAATTAAATTTTCGTGTATATTTTTTCTTCTTTAAGTTTAGGGTCTGTTCCTTAGCATTACCGCGGATTGATCCTATTCATGATCATTTCGGCACGCCCTTCCGTTTTCTTTGCTCGTCTGTTCTTGGGATAAATAATTGTTAGCCACTACAAACTCGGGGAGAGCTGACCACGTAAAAAAAAAAACAAATTGCGAGGGTGGTGTTTAAATGATCAAAAACATGATTAATGGATGAAGGTATAAACTCGTTTAGGTTCGTTCTGTTTGGTTAGCATGAAATAGATTTAAATAATATGAAAATTTTAAATGAGTAACTTACCTAAAAAGAGTATTACGTAATTTATTTTTAAGAAAAATTAGTATGTTTGTTGTATTTTACATTTATATTAATCATGATTATTTTTTAGTGGATCACTTACGTACCCTTTTATATATAAAATATTTTCCCTTTTTTTCTTCTTCTTTTAAGATAAGAAAAATGAGGGAAATTAATTACACCTGGAAGTGCACATGGGTCTCACTTAAAGTTGATCATGATTCATTTGTGCTCATTTAAAAGTAATTATACTTAATTTAGACAAAAAATAATTTAGTTAATATTATTTTATGTGCAATATATCATGTTTATATACTTTTAGTAAGGTTAATTATTTTAAAATTTTTATGTCCTTTACAATACTACTGTGCCAACCAAACAGGCCCTGAAAAATTTTATTAAAATTATGGAAACAATTACATACAATCTCCGTCTCTCTTGTTCTTTTTAATTCTCAAAACAAAAAAAGGAAAATAGTTATTCTTTGCAACAAAGTAATTGCCACGTTAACAGTGGCAACAACTTTTACCTCTCATGCTTGGTGCACACCAATCGATTTGTAAAAGGTTGACAATACACTAATTGTGATAATGAAAAGCAAAAAAAAAAGAAAGAAAGCATGTATTTTTATTGAGCTTTAATCATTTTCCAGGTCTACGTGGTAAAAACACTTTTATTGGAATTATAACAATTATTTCTTAGATAATATCATATGAAGGTTATCCATAAAATGACTGTGAAAATAATGTCTTTGTTTGTAATTTTACATGATGATGATAAGAGGGGAAACTACTAATGACATCAAGGACCTAAAGTGTAAAATAATGAGTTTATGTCATATCATTTAGAGTTGTTAATTGAAGTTTAAAATTTATACTTTATTTTTACTATTAAATAAGATTTTACCCCATTGGTTATTAAATGTAGAATTAAGTTACGAGATCTCATAATTACTCACTTTAAAAAATTTTATCCCTAAAATTTTTACATTTAGACTAGTTGCTCTTCTTAGCCTATGGCGTTCCCGTGATTTGTAGTTTATCCAACTTTTCTAGTCTAGCCCATCACCTCACGCGGTGGACAACTCCTTTGAAAATCCAGTACTAACGGGTATCATCCTACCTAGAACATTCTCTTTTAGACTTTTTAACCAATAAATATAACCTCGCAACAGTTACTTGAAAACCCTGCTTAAAATATGAAATTTTGAGTATTCAAAGATGCCCTTTTCGGCTCCTATGAACTCCACCACCTTACATAGAACTTTGTTGTTCAACGACCCGTCCCCACACCAAAATAAATAATTTTTATAATTTGATAACAATAGCGTCCATGCAATTAATTTATAATTTATAACTGAAATAATATTATTTATAATTTGATAACAATAGCGTCCAGCCTGCCATTATTTTATACATCTTATGATCCACTTACACATCATCAATTATTTATTACTTAGAAAATAAAGTACACATTAAATATGATGTCCTAATATTGATGAACAAGTTGAGTACCATTTCCTAATATATTTTCACAATATACAGACTCCCTATAGTTATATCATGAATAAATGATATATCCAACATACATGAACTTTTAATTAAACAACTCATGATAGAGTTATTGAATCCACAACAGGATAATCCTTTAATAGCCTAAAAGAAGACAACTTTAATAAATTAGCATCCCAAAAATAAACTTTATATACGAGTAATAAAACAAGCCCGTAAATATTACTACAAACAAAAAGCAACTGAGCAGTAAAATAATTCATACGACAACACCCACTTATCCTCCCTTGTAATCATTTAAACCAAACTTATTACACGTTGGAATAAAACTACCATGTATAGTCCCAGATTCATGCACACGTCAACATATTACTCATCACCCATGTTAGGATTTTAATACCCAAAAATCCCTTAACTTCTTTCTGAACAATATTTAATAAATACACAATAATTTTGTGAATGTTAAAATATATTAAAAATCACAAACTATTCACAATTGCCAATAATAAGTACACAAATGTTCAAATTGTGAAATTCTCACTTTCTAATTGGAAGTAACTCCCAATCTTTAACAATACTCTCAATTGTACTCTCTTCAACTCTCTTCTATTTCACTCACAATACAACTACATATTTATAGACAACAAAAACAAGCTTCGTAGATACGAAGAGCCACAATACTAAATATTCACCGTCTTTAACAATTCTTCTCAAATTTCTCGTACCTCTTACCATAACATAATGTCTTTACGATTCTCGATGTAATTGCACACAACCCATACGGTCTACTTTACTCACAGATCAAGGCAATATATTACCAGCCATGCAACATACTAAAAAAAAATCATTCAATACAACAATAACTAGTACAACACAAAGATTATACATCCTACAAATCCTAATAACTATATGCATGGGAGCTTGGAAAGAGAAGGGAGAACGTTGAGTTTGTTCCACATGGTAGCCGATGATGTTACTGACTTGCGTATAGGGGAAAGTAAAAGGAAGAGCAGAAAAACAATGGCATTCCTATTTATCACCCACAGGGATGAGAGATTGAGATAAATTCAAATCCATACGGAGACTATTTTCAACCAATACCCCGTAAGTTTATCCTATTGACTGCTAACCACTCTTCCTAAATCTCTCTCCAACACCAACCTACTAACTCAATCAAAACTCTTCATCGTCCAATTTTTAAAGTTCAAATTCCATATGCTAACCACTCTTTAGGTATACCTTCAACTAACTCGCACCTGTCCACAGTAGGTTTGACCCCCGATTGGACTAAACCAAAAATAATAGTAATAATAATAAACAAAACATGGGTTTTACACGTACTTTTTTATAAGTGGATGTTGTATACCATTAAAGATATGCTTCAATGTTTATTATGATCCCTCAATAGAAGCAATAAAATTTTCTATTCTTTTTTGAAAAATATACTTGGGGGTAGGCGTCAATCGGTCATATGTCACTTGCGCATGTTTGTTCAATTAACATTGGATAAAAAATTGGTTATCTATGTCAAAATCCTTTAGTCAAGTAGGTCAAGGATATAGTCAAAATTAGATCAAGTCAAAATTAGATCAAAGTTAAGAATTTATGTTCATTTCATAATCATCAACTCAACCAATCATTTCTGCCATTATAAAATACACATTTTCACAAAAGATTATACCTCATATATATATATATATATATATTTTCCAATATAATGCCTCATTTATGTGATTATCATCTCTTTTTTATTTTTCTTAGATTTGTTTGAAACTCTTACTCCTCCCTCCTAGCTTGTAAAGTCCTTAGGTTGGATAGGTCTTTTTGCTTCACTTATGGTAAATACATGCACACCTACAAGCAACAGTTGTTCTTCTACAAGCCTTCTGCTAAGCCGAAACAATAAATACACTAGTCTCTTACAAGCTTTTTACGAAGTCAAAGACTACTAGCAACACTCTAACACCTTGGAGCAATACTTTATTATGTTGGAGTAATGTCAACCGAATCTAGACTTTCCTACACACAAATTAGACCTACCAGTGAAGGCTCACACTCACTCTAAACACCCTGGAGTTTACAGGATTTACTCATAAAGATCACAACTTTGATCTTTAACAATTAAGAGCTTTGAACAACTTTGATGTTTAACAATTAAGAACTCTGAAAGTGGCTTCAACAGGAGATTTTTGATCTCTTTGGTACTAGCCCACTTTACTTCAACATTTTCACTTTTACACCAAGTTTTTTGCATTTTGAATTACCTCATTCACTATTTCTCATTAGCCTCAAACATCTTCCAAAATCTCCTATTATATAGCCATTGATATCCCATCTCAGCCATTGATTTGGAAAAGCAAGGTTTGGCTTCACTCGAGTTCAGCCAACAGTCACATTTAAGTTGAGCTAATTGTTTGGTTGTCAAAACTCTTATCGATATATCTAAAGAGGTCCAAATCCAATAGTCAATCAATCATCCAAAGACTTTGCCGAAATCCCTGATTGATATTATCTAAATCAATGTCCAAGTCAGAGCTTCTCCTCGATCAATAATCACTCTATTAGAAACCCTAATTGACCATAATCTATTGCCGATCGATCTATTAAACACCCTGTTGAACACTTAATTATTTAAATCCACGATGATCGGTAGTTGATCGATTTATTGATTTATCTGCTGATCATTATAGCGAAGTCATTTGTTCTTCAATCTTTTGAGACTTGTCTTCAAGATCATATGTAGTCCTTTGAGTGATCTTGGAGTGTTTCATTATCAAAATTCTTGGGTCGAACAATCGCTCCCTTTTGACGATGACAACACTACTTTCCTTCCGTGATTAACTTCAATTATTTTTCCAATCAATCTTGGAGTTAAAAATAATAGGTGTATTTGCCAATGCTTATGAAGTTTTGCAACATGTTTCCACAAATCCTTGATGGTCTTCAAGCTCCAAGCTCCAAGCTCCATGCACCAAGCTCCTCATAAGCTAAGTGTGGGATATATAGGAAGACCATGTAATGAGTATGAAATGTCATGCCATGCCATGTTATGCTTCATGATTTCTAAGCCAACAAGCTACTGACGATCCTAAATGCAATTCAAAATAAATTGCTTTAGTTGATCCACGAGATGACTAACACATAAAATTACACTTCCTCTACATCAGTTGGGGGGGGGGGGGGGGGGGGGGGGGGGGGGGGGGGGGGGGGGGGGGGGGGGGGGGGGGGGGGGGGGGGGGGGGGGGGGGGGGGGGGGGGGGGGGGGGGGGGGGGGGGGGGGGGGGGGGGGGGGGGGGGGGGGGGGGGGGGGGGGG
>JAVDBV010004266.1:0-10027 GCA_032619315.1 Piper longum | reverse complement strand
CCCCCCCCCCCCCCCCCCCCCCCCCCCCCCCCCCCCCCCCCCCCCCCCCACCCCCCCCCCCCCCCGCTGCAGATGTCGCTCTTTGCTCATTCGTTTCATTTGGCTCGATCTTATGATGCGGGTCATTCGATAATCCACGCCGATTTTCTTTGGAGGAATTTGTAGTTAGTATTGAGTGAAGTTGTGAAGTTTGATGTGCGTGGAGTTTAAATTCTTGTTGTGATGGTTGATTAAATTTTTATTCGTTATGTCTACTCTCAATGTTCTTATTTCCTGTTTCCGCTACTTGATTGATCTAGTTTTAATGTGCTGCAATGTTCAGGAGTTTTATGCATTGGCAATGTTCTTATTTCCTGTTTGATCTAGATTTATTGTGCTACAATGTTCAGGAGCATTATGCATTGGGCCTTGGGAGGAGCTGGCAAAAGGAAAAGCACTAGCTGTTGCATCTGAAGGTGAACTTCCAACACTGGCTTACTTGTTGAATGGATCATCCATTACTTCAACAAAACTTGTTGACAACAACAACTTTATGCAGTGGTCTGCAGCTATCAAGACTTTCCTCATTTCCATGGACAAACTCCATTTTATTGAAGAGGAGTTTGATGGTGAATCACATGCAAAGTGGATTAAGGAGGATACCCAAGTGCGCTCCATGCTATGGAACAGTATGGAGCCACATGTGAGTGCTGATATCATCCTCCTAAAAACTGCCTATTTTGGTGTTTGCTTTGGTGAGTGACTCCTTTGCTTCTAACAATAATATTAATAGGGTCTATGAGTTGTGTGAAGAGATCTCTATCATGAAGCAAAGGAATAAGTCTTTAAAAGACTACTATAGCTATGTGAAAGGAAGATGGGAGGATCTGGGTTTATATCAACCTTTTCCCCAAAATGTTGATGAGTGGAAAAGATAGAGGGAACAACTAAAAGTTGTTTCCTTTTTATTTGGTTTGGATGTGCAATACACTTCTGCCAAGAATTAATTGCTGTCAGGGACTGATTTGCCTTCTTTGAATGTTGCTTTCTTACGGCTGTCAAGAATACCAGTTGAAGATGCTGCTGATTCCACTTTGGACAATGAGAAGACAACATTGCCTACAAGCACTCGACCTTCCTCGAGCTCTTCAAGGGGGAAGAGGTAGGGGTCGTTTTGGGAATGGTTGTGGAGGTGGAAGAACAACCACCAAGAGGGAGGACAGGTACTGAGATTTCTGTTACGTTCGTGGACATACTGAAGACAAATGCTGGCAAAAACATGACAAGCCAGATTGGGCTAAACAACTTAATAATCCTGTCACTTTTGCACCAGCGTATGTGTCCACTATAGGAGCATCAACAATAACAATTGGTCCATCAAATGCAGGGAATACTGTAACCTTATCTCGTGAAGATTTTGAGCACATCCTAAAAATGACACAAGCTGATAGTGCACTTCCATCTGCTGCATTTGGTCAAATTGGTAATATAAATAGTGGTCAACCTCCCACTACGTCATTTGCTTATTGACTTGGAGCTTCTGATCACATGACTGGTAACTCACATATGGTTTCCACTTTTTCTGTTTTTCCGAACCACAGAAAAAATATTTTAGATGGTCGTACTTCTCCTGCATTGGGTAAAGTCAGAGTTGAACTTACCTCTCAACTCTTCCTAGAAGATGTGTTGTTTGTCCCTTCCTTTCCAACTAGTGTACTTTCAGTTAAAAGGTTATGTTCTACCCTTGATTGCAGTGTCTTCTTTACTAAGAATATGTGTCTTTTCTTGGATGTGGCTACCCGCAATGAAATTGGCCCTGGATGCAGTGGGAATGGATTGTACTTTCTGGAAATAAACAGACCAATTGCTACATCAGCAGGTGTTTATGTTTCTCTAGAGTCAGCAAGGAAGTGAAGTGGATGATAAGGTCACCCTAGCTTATCAAAGTTAAAGCTTGTTGTTCCTTCTTTTGGAGTTTGTTTCAAGTTTAGAATGTGAGTCGTGTCAGCTTTCAAAGTAACTGAGGCGTTCTTTTCCAATAATCTTGCAGCCATAGTTCTCTAAGCCATTTGATCTTGTCCATTCAGATGTATGAGGACCAGTGACTATACTTGATGCATCCAAGTATAAGTATTATATCATTTTTGTTGATGACTTGTATGTGCTGACTATCTTTCATGTTTTCAAATCTTTCTAAATGAAGTAAAAACACAACACTCTACAATAGTCAAAATTCTCCGAACTGATAATGCATTAGAATACTAATCAGGTGCATTCCAATCTCTGATTCATGATAATGGTGTTATCCATGAGACTTCATGTTCATACACTCCACAAAAGAATGGACTGGCTGAAAGAAAACATAGGCATCTCATGGAAGTTACCAGGTGTTTATTTTTCAACATGTCAATTTCCACATTCTACTGGCCTGTGGCATTAATGACTGCATGTCATCTAATTAATCGATTGCCAAGTTCTGCCATAAATAATCAAGTTCCTCAATAAGTTTTGTTCACATGGCAAAAAAGTTCTCTATTTGCTAAAAGGCAAAAGATGATTTACATGGAACTTTTGACTTTGGCTCCTTTAAGGTAACTGTGAGGTAACTACTTGTCAATTCCTTTATTTTAATGCTGTGCGATGTTTTATGGTTGTAGTATTTAGCTAGCCCACTTTTTCTCATTGATCTTAGAGGGGAAACTTAGCTGCCAGAGGGTGTACTTCAAACTACCCAGCTTATTTTTTAATTGCATCTGTACCTTTATGTGAAATTTGATAGGAGTAGCTCTTATGGAGGCAGCTTAAATTGAGTTGGAAAATATTAACACCTGTTGTATTTGGGAAATGTTCCAAAATGACTTGGTGGAAGCAAGAATTACAGTTTAGCTGGAAGAATCAATGCAAACCTTTACAATCTGTCTTAAATAATTATCAAGCAATGCATTCTTTGAATATGTAAAATTCAATGGATCAAATATACTCATAAGTCCTAATTGGCATATCGTTACAAGAAGAGATCATATAAAGACAGCACTGACTACATATTTGATCCTCCTTCGACAGGTGAGCATATTATAAGGCATAGCTTGGAACTTAACTTGACATAGGGCACTTTGATTATAGATCAAGATATAACTGCATTATGTTGGACACTTTTTTGGAATGTCAAGCCATTCTCATCTTGGCAGCTAGTTTTACAATAAGGAAGTTGTCAAGTTGTCAAATCTGGATTATTTAGGGCGCAAAAAAGTGGTCGACTGAAGGTTAAGTTTGCTTTTTATCACATTTTTACGCCAGGATATTGTGTAATCTTTTTCTTGACATTTTGATTTACTTACTAATAGAATCAGCGATGTTGATGCATTATCTCTTCTATTTTAGCTCTCTTAGCTTAATGTGTACAGCTTGTTAGGTTAGTGAAGTTGTCATGTGATAGTTAAAAACTAAACCTATACTGGAGTATAAATATGTTTTCCTGCTTACAGCTTTTCCAGTAGTCCATGGTTAAATCGTCTAATGGGGACAGAATCACCCTTATTTCTTAGAGGCACTGCTGTTCAGGTAGTACATGATTTCTTGCTAATGAGCATATGCTTGTTGTGCTTATTAGTATATTCATGATGTAATTGCATTTAACTATTCTGTTTGTTAGAGAGGTCTTATGGCTCTAGCTGATGTCGAAGGAGCTCCAGTTTTTCTGAAACAATTAACACTTGCTCATCATATGGCTAGCTGGCAGTTTACTGAAGAGATTATTATCCGTCATTATATGAGGCAGTTTCTCCACGAAATGTACAAGGTTACTAGATTACAATATTTTTGTATCTTCCACTACCTGTCAAAATCATGGGATATATGGGTGATTAAGTGAATCCTTCTCTAGAAAGCCTTTTGGTAGCCTTTGGCTTCAAAAATACCCTATTCAAAAAATTTATGTATTTATCAAGTCAAACGTTTCCAACTAAAAGGCCATATTAGAAGGCAAGTGGTTCTAAAAACTTTGAAGGTTAAAAACTGTTGAAGGAACACTTTGAGACGCTTCTATTAGAGAATAATCCCACGTCCTTAAAATACAGGTGAGGTGACTAATATATATGTGGAGGCAAAGCCTTTCTACAAATTACAATGGCTAGTTTATTTTGGGATAAAAGGCCAAGCCCCCACTTCACATGGTATGAGAGCAAACCCACTGATCTTAAGTGTACCCTCCCCCCGCGAGCACACATGCGACATCGGTAAGAGCACAAAAAGGCATGGATGAAACCCCACAATCATGTTTGTCAATGGCCCAACAGAAACAAGCCCAAAAGAGTTGCAAACGTAGGTTTACATGTGAAGTTCAATGTGCTTGCATGTGCAGGGGAAAGTGAAACAATAATCCTACATTCTTAAAACACGAGGTGACTAATGTCAATGTGGAAGAAAAGCCTTCCTACAATGGGTAGTCATTAGGGGATATAGGCTCATGCCCCACACTAAGCACTAAGTTGACGAGGGTCTTTTTAGACCCTTGGCATGTCCTGCCTGTGAGAGTGGGAATACGGTAATTAATAAAGTACTGTTTTCTATAGTGACCTTTCTTGAAGTATGACCTTATTTTAACTAATGATTGCTTCCATGAGTGCTACTCAATCATATGTATAGATGATGGCAATGACTAGAACCACAATTCTATGGGAGTGAATAATTCAATTTTTTAGAAAAAAATTATTTTCAATTTTCATTCGAGTCTTTCTGACAAGACTGAAATTCAACAGTATGAACAGATCATATATTTGGTTTGTTGAAATTTAATGGACGACGTCTACATACTTGGGTTAATCAACGTAGTGAAAGTCATCTTGCTGTCCATTCTTTTTCTCATTCTATACAAATCCAATGCAGTAATCATAGAAAGGAGATCAAAATTTGTCACATAGTTGTGCTTTATTAATGTGTATGTTTAGGTTTTTGGTTCTGCGGGTGTAATTGGCAATCCCATGGGATTTGCAAGAAATGTTGGAGTAGGCATTAAAGACTTTGTATCTGTTCCTGCGAAAGGTATTTTTCAGGTAAGACAAAATTGTTTGTTCCATGTTGTTGCCAATTTACTTTTGACAGTTATCTTATCTTCAAATGTAATGCATGGGGGTATATTAGTCAGTGACTCAGATTCTCAGTGATTTGGGAAGTCTAGTGTATTTTTTGTATTGTTAAGGATTTCGCATTAATTTTGGGGCTTTTTTCGAGAAGAGTTTGGGACTCGTTTTAGGGTAAGGATTTATAGTGCTCGTTTTCTCAATTTCAGTACTGGTGGTGTTGTCTCCAAATTAACCCAGTTTTTGTTGATTTGAGTTAACAGGAAAACATTTGTGTTCATTCTTTCTTTGTCTTTTTTTTTTCTCATGGTGTTCTGTAATTTTTTTCTGACCCATTCACTGTATGTTTGAGTTTCTTCTCCATTGTTCAGAGTTTGTTCTCCAATTTCCCATGTTTATTTCCCTCTTGCACAATTTGCATATTTTCTCAAGTTATTCTTTATAAACCAGTAATAAATATATTGTTATATGTTTCAGAGCCCTTCGGAACTGATGAAAGGAGTAGCCTTAGGAACAAAGAGTCTGGTCAGTAATACAGTTTATGCTGTTAGTAATGCAACCACTCAATTTAGCAAAGCCGCACACAAGGTTTGTTGGATGTTTTAAAAGAATTGTCAATTGATATTATTTTATTTTTTCCATTTTTTCTTCTTTCTTTTTTGTTAAATTTTTTTTTGAGTTGCAGGGTATTGTGGCTTTCACTTTTGATGAACATGATGCTGCCAAGCAACGAGAAAAGTTGGATACACATAATAGGGGATTCTTAAATGAGCTTTTAGAGGTGTGAATCTTTCTATCAGCGTGTTGATTCTAGGCATGGTTTTTGAAATGCATTAGAAATTTTGCAATTTGACAGACTTGATTTAGGATCCATGGCTATATTTTCATTTGTTTGCTATGTTTTAACCTTAACAGTTTTAAGGAGCTCCATGACCTTAATTTGCCATGTCACATTTGTTGTGAAGGAAGAATGGGGTGTCTATTTTTGTTAATGGGAGTCATAGTTTTCTATATGCAACTATGCTGTAGAATCAGAAGAATTTTGAAGTTTTTTTCTTAAGTGTCTATATGCGGCTTTGCTATAGAAGCGGAAGAATTTTGAAGTTTTTTCTTTTAGTGTGTGAATTTCAACGCTGTTTCCTCATTAATAAAACCCATTTGGTGTCTGGCTTTACTTCAATCTTTTGCTATACTCTTAGATGCTAAAGGTGCTTTATATCATTTGCAGGGGTTATCTGGTATTGATATCTTTTTTATTCCGGATTGGCAGGGCCTGACTGGGTTGCTTCAATCTCCAATTGAAGGTGCTGAAAAACATGGTCTTCCTGGAGTATTTTCCGGTAGGATGCATAGTAAATAATTAGCTTTTCTCCATTTATTGGATTTATAGTAATTGGTTACCAGCTATGGTCATGGTCATCTTCTACCATCTGATCCCGAATAGGTTGGGGACATGATCTAGGGCAATGTGGTCAGAACATGTTTTGTCAGTCTGGTGCTTTTTCTGACACCAACCTACATCCGTGCTTGGACCAACAAAGCAAGACTTAAAACTATGAAGCGTGGGCATTGGAGAGTTTTTCTGATTATCTGTCCATGGTGTTGGATACTGGCAGGGGCTGTTCTTTTCCCTCTCTGTTTATGAGAGGGAGATTTCGAGGGAGGGATCCTGCGATTTTGATAGGGGTTTCATTGGTAGGTATAAGTTACAAACGAATCCCATTGATAAGGGAGGATTACAAGATAAAAAGAGATGGAATTGGCGAGTCCACCAAGTATCAAAATTTAAATTATCAGCCACTATCGGACAAAAGCAACTATTTAATTGACAAAACTACTAAAAAGGTCTATCATACATTACCGTATATAAAGACTTAAAGAGACTTATCAAACAAGGTGATTTACTAAATAAAAGACCTTCAATACTAAGAAATTATTTGAATACCAAGTAGAAAATTGTAGTTAGAAAGCTGTAAGGCAAATCTGTATTTTTAACCCTCCAGTGCCATTCATAATATGTATGGTATCGTACATCACGCACATAATATATATTAGCCCCTTTCCGAAGGGCATCTGGTAAGATTTGTTGATTATCTCAGGGATTGCCGTGGGAACTGCCGGGCTTGTGGCAAGGCCTGTAGCTAGTATACTGGAGGTTACAGGAAAAACTGCCCAGAGTATCAGAAATCAAATTAGTCCACACCAATCAAGACGATTTCGGGCTCGTTTTCCCAGACCTCTTGCAAGAGACCGTGCATTGTTACCCTAATCCTGGGAAGATGCAATAGGAGTTGCCATGCTGCTTGAAGCTGAAGATGGCAAGTATAAAGATGAGATCTTTGTACTGTGCAAACAACTTAAACATCCAGGAAAATTTGTAGCCATCACTGAGAAGCTCTTCATTATCTTTAGTAGCTCGAGCCTGGTTGGCTTTGAATCTCCAGATTTTTGTGGAATAGCAGATCCAGAATGGACGATAGAATCTGAAATGCATCTTGAGGATGTGGTTCATATTGACCGAATAGAAGAGGCTGTAAATATTGTGGGAAGTAATCCAGATAACTTACTTAAGCGTCGTCAACTCAAGCGAAGCAACACCAGATTGAGTCAATATGAGTCAAACTTACTACCTCATTCGATGACTAGCATTAAACTATCGAGTAGAGAAGCAGAAAATGTTTTAGAGACAGTATTGCATTTAATTCAACAGGGCAAGAAGCAGCGATGGGGGTCACAGGTATTGCATAGAAGTAGTTTTAGGTAAGATCGGCCAGCTACACAGGAGGAAAAGCTCAACAATAGTGTGATCTGCTTGTTTTCTTCGTGTCATCTGAAATGCTGAATTGACGCATTCGTGAAAGTGGAATACTGTCAATTTTGCACTGTAGTCTTAGAATACGAGGGTATTTGTTTGTACAGTTAGTACGTAAGAGATCTTCGCCTGCCATCACCATCATTGTCAGTTTTTTGCACTTATAGAAGTCGAACATGAGGGAAACATTTGTACAGCTTTATGGCCTTGTATATACCAGTGATAAAGAAAATTCATTTAAAGCGGCTGGAAGACTCGACATGTGTTGCCGTGATAGCACCGCTATTTTGGGTACCTGAGTTTACTGAGTTATATATTAGCAGGAGGATATTAGAAACAAGGATAGTTATAAGGCCGCGTAGAATATCAGAACTCAAGTAAAATGTTCTAATTCGTATTGTTACAAATTGATAAAGATTTTTTTAGAACGTGTTTTTGTTTGGGCAATATGTGCAATGATACACTATTTATGTTGTGAAGAGAGTGCATTTGCGATGATACAAAGAGGGGACGTGACATACTCAAAAGTCAAAAGAATGTGGATTGACTCCTCAAATTGTGCATTGTAGCTATTTTTCCTATACATTATCACATACCCTCGGACAACACAACACATACATAGATGGGTCGCGTTGAAAAGCTAAAAGTCTGAAAGGCATTTTTCATATTTATTGTATTCAAATGTTCGTCCAATGATTAGTAGAAATCGGTTTCAACTAGCCCCATTTAAACAAATCTTACAAAATGGAGTGTAACCCCTAATCCTCAATGTCATCTTATGTTTATTTTTTTTAGTATAAAATTTCGATGAGTTGATAAATCATGGAGAAGGGGTCTGCATGTTCTAAAAGCGATGTACTTGAAAAAGGGATCTGATTGTGATATAATGAGAATGAACAAAAATGTTTTCCGAAATGGTATAATTCGTTTTTCAAGAGCAAAAAAAAAAGATGAGTAACACCAAAAAAAAGATGAGTACACAAACAAGTATATGTATTATTCCTACTTTCACAACAAAAAACTTGCAACACCAACCCCGTTGGTAGATCAGTGCAAGAGGAAGAAGAAAAAAGATGACAACGGAATTTGGCGAAGGTAATGTACTTTTAAATGAACGTAGCCCCACCATTTCAATTTGATGTTGATTTTACATGAGAAGGTTTAAAATTGTTATGAACGTTGCGATAAATTTTCTTGGTTGATCAACAATTTTTTTTTTTTTTTTTTGTGTGTATAGATGTGGAGAAGACAAGCGGAATGAGCATTAAATGACAGCTCTGTTGAAGTTCGTCTGGCAGTCCCGGCCACGGGCGAGCACTCCATGGCGGCATTAAAGTTCCGGGGGTGGGTGTTGGGATTAACATTGTCTGCTCTTCTGTCGGTAGTCACTCAGCTTATGATCTATAGCCAAAACATGCCCAGCCACACTCCCCAAGACCTCCTCCATTCGATTTCCGGGAGCCCAGTGGAGCTTCTCCCTCAACCCAAGTCCCTTTAGCATCAAGGAGCACACCTTGATTTATTTATTGGCCGATGCCGGCGATCGCCTTCCCTAGCTATACATGGTAGACATTTTAGCCTCGTTCAAACTATTTTACAAAAAGTATATAAGCCTGTTTTTATGATCACAGAGTTGTTCACAACCCAAGTAAGCACTCGTGATCAATATATATATATATATATATATATATATATTCGGAGGTGACCGTGGTTCTCCGGGTTTGAAAGGTTCGGTAAGACCGAGGCACCCTTATCGCGTAAAGAGATAGTGCAGTAATATAAAATAATATAAAGAGAGCTGATTCTCTGCGCAAGACGCAGAGAATCGACTCTGCGCAACAGATGATTCTGGGCCGTCCGATTACAAGGACGGCCCAGATCTATCGTTTTTTTTTAAAAAAAAATTAAAATTTGATCTGGGCCGTCCGATTACAAGGACGGCCCAGATCTATCGGTTTTTTTTTAAAAAAAATTAAAATTTGATCTGGGCCGTCCGATTATAAGGACGATCCAGATCAATTGTTTTAAAAAAATCGCCGCCGGTGGACGGCCGGCAGCGGGCGGCACGCCGCCGGCCAGATCTGGCCGCTGGGAGGCCGCCCACCGAGCAGATCTGGTTGGTGGCGGCCAGATCCGGGTGAAGGCGGAGGCGGCGGGG
>JAVDBV010004259.1:0-10424 GCA_032619315.1 Piper longum | reverse complement strand
CGCCACACTCGCTCCCCTCCGGCCGCCGCCAGCCACCGGCCCGACTTTCCCGGGATCGCCGCATCGCCCCGGCCCGCACCCGGGCGGGTCCGCGGCGGCGGAGCACTGCGGCTGCGGTGCTCTGCGTCGTCCTCCCCCGAGCGCCGCCGCGCCGGGGCCGGCGAGTCGAGCGACGTGGTGGAGCTCCCGCTCTTCCCGCTGCCGCTCGTCCTCTTCCCCGGCGCGGTGCTCCCGCTCCAGATCTTCGAGTTCCGGTACCGGATTATGATGCACACGTTGCTCCAGACCGACCTGCGCTTCGGCGTGGTGTACTCCGACTCGGCCACCGGCGCGGCCGACGTCGGGTGCGTGGGGGAGGTGGTGAAGCACGAGCGGCTTGTGGACGACCGCTTCTTCCTCATCTGTAAAGGGCAGGAGCGGTTCCGGGTTCTCGACATCGTCCGGACCCGGCCTTACCTCGTCGCCCAGGTCGCCTGGTTGGAGGACCGGCCGGCGCCGGCGTCTGCCGGCGAGGACCTCGAAGCGCTTGCCACCGAGGTGGAGACCTACATGAAGGACGTCATTAGGTAAAATCATGGCGATTGCTCTCCTGTTGTGAGGTTGCTGTTATCAATAAATTGCCTCTACTCTATTTGATTGGGTAGAATAAATGACAACTGATTAGTAATCAACAGTAAAGCTTGCCGAGAAATATCGAAGTCTATTGATTAGTTAAGCTTGGTTGATGTGGCTTTCTTATAATTGTTTATTACTTAGTCTGGTAGCTTGCTTGTAGATATTTGGCAGTGGATTAAAACATTGTGAATTATTTCTTTTAGAATCTGAGGTATTGAAGTTTGAAATGTAGGCTGGACTGTAAGGTTTGCCACCGTCACTCGGTTGATTCTTGTGATTATACTGTTCTAGGTTCCAAGTCATGCTATTATTTTGAAGATGGCCTTGAGCAATTGGGTTATGCAGTACCGGTCGGAAACGTATTAACGAAAGCCTTCAATTGAAAATTGAAGTTCACTATTTCATTTTTTTGGGGTGGACTAGTCAATATCAATATCCATGCGTTTGCTTCTTTTTGGGTGAAAACTGCTTGGGGTTTGCTGTTATATGATGGTGTATGCTGACGATATTTTAAGAAAAGTAGCTTGTTGCGTCCCGATGCAACTTGATTCTTTAATTAGTTCACATCCGCTATCTTGTGTTTTATATGATATTACTAGAAGTGCGGAACTTATCAATTCTACTATTGTCTATTAGGCATTGTCTATTTAGGCATGCTGTTTAATAGAGCAATTTGTTCATAATTGCCATTTATCATTCAAAAAAGTTATAGGTGTAATGCATGTATTAATTTCAGCTGCAGTTAATTAGATCAGGAACCGTTTGTACTGACTTCTATGGTTGGTTTGTTCGAATCAGGCTGTCTAACAGACTGAATGGAAAAGCAGAGAAGGAGGCACAAGACTTGCGAAGAAATTTGTTCCCGACCCCTTTTTCATTTTTTGTTGGTAGCACATTTGAAGGTGCTTCCCGGGAACAGCAGGCATTGCTGGAGTTGGAGGATACAGCTGCTCGGCTGAAGAGGGAGAAGGAGACGTTACGCAACACGCTTAATTATTTGACTGCTGCTTCTGCTGTTAAAGACGTATTTCCATCTTCTTAATTCAGCAGGCAGCGGCTGTAGTTTGTGTTGATTAAAAGTTTCACGAGCAGAGGGCATTCAACTAATGAAGTGCCAAAAATGGCGGCATCCTAATGGTATTGCTGTTTGTACAAACTTAATGTACATTTCTTTGTATTTTACAATCTGAATGTCATGGCTTATATGTTTGCTCTTTGTTTACACTCTGAGTTCATAGGTAAATTCTGTCAATTCCACAATTCCACTCCCTTCTTTGTTTTTCATTGAGTTTCTGTTCATAGGCAATCATTTGTCTATTGCTCATTTTCACTTTGTTGTTTATTTCTAATGAATTAGCTGCGTCTACTATGATGTGTTCTTGTTCTTCGCCGAAACTAGAAGGTGTCTGCTTAGAAGTCTACTAGTGTTTCTGACAGTGTAATACAAGGTGGATGTAGCAGTGATTGCTAGTCTTATGCAGTCAGAATGGACTTGTGAGCAGCTTGGCTCAAGCTTCTAATTAAACGGCAGTCTGTGGAAATTTTGGTTAGGGACAGAAACATTGCATTGTCAAATAAGGAAGCATCAAAAGCAGATTTGGTATTAAAAATGGAAGGTGGGTAATATAAACAGAAATTACAGTGCAGTTGAATAATTTAAGTTTGAGCACATTGTTTATGCGGAGAACAGGCTGTTGGGGGATCCTTCTTTCTTGAATAGAAGCCTAACCAAACTGTTACCCAGAAGAAAAGAAAGAGGAAAGTGGAACACAAGGGCATTGCTCAAGGTTCCTGGTCATGATCACGTAGTCCTGCTGCACCAAACAGTCCAACTAAACGACTTAGATACTAATGTATCGGTGTACATCATGAGTGGGGCAATATTGAGCTATTATTTCATCTGAATACCTTGAGAATTAAACCCCAGGTGTGCCTCGGCTGCGAGATTTTTCTAAATTTTGCACGGTGAAGGCAAAAGAGATTACCAGAAACTAGTATTATGTTAATGGTGTAGGGTATGACATTGTCATACCGCAAAAAACTCGGCGCCTTTTCCCCTCAATTATGAGATTCTCCTTCAGTTACGGTAGTTTTGGTATTCTCCTTCAATTATGAGATACAGAACTGCCCAAACCTGACCCACCTACCCAAGCCATTTCTCACCATCGCCTCCCTTTGAACACTGATAATCAGCCACTGCCCGGGGTTGGCGTCCTCCCCTGAGACAGGGCTTCTTCCCTTGCTTCAAGTACTTGTAGTATATTCATACAAGAATCTCCAATACTTTCCTACAGGCCTCAATGGCCACACGTCCCTGCCACATATTTGTTTTCGATTGTGAACAGGTAGAAGCCCGACCAGACGATGGACCCTCTCCCAACTTTTATGGCGTGGAAGTTTTCAACTGCCCAAAACTAGACCAGCGGATCAAACAACACAGGAAAGATTGGCCTGCTAAAACACATTTTCATGAGAGAAGGCGGTCAATAATTCGTGCAATGTTAACTGCTAAATTAGATTTAAAGTAGAATATTATTCATGCTGTTAATCTACTTTAACAATATAAATTAGATTCATAATTTCACTAACGCCTTGGGTACCAAACATGTCTAATGATTTTGCACGGTAATGATTATTTACGCGTTAGAATCAGTCTGCTGAACTTCTATTGATTTTTCTCTCCCTTCTGCTTGGCAAGCAGGACCTTGCACAATCCAACAACAATGCTCTATACTTCTTCGTCGACTCTACGCACATCTTGCTGGAAAACTTTTTTTTTTTCTATCAAGTAAGTTCTCATCTTGCAGCTTCAAGCATGCTACATCGATTCTATCAATGCCCGGTGTGAACAAGCAGACAAAGATACAGTGAATCATACTTCTTTGCTATTGGTTAATTGTTTTTCAAGCGCATTTTACTAATTCATCTAAGGCTTGTTTTTTTGTTTAGCTTGTTGTTTCTCTACATCTAACCGTTTTTTCCCTTATCATAATGCAAATAAAGTGTGCTCAGTTGTGACCATTGACACATAGATACATTCCCTTTTCATAATGCATATACACCTGTCTAGAGTGATACTGCTCCAAGCTTCCTTGCCCTCATCTGCATTGAATACTTGCACATACTCTGTCTGCACATATTTGATTGTCAAAATTTTCATAAATCCAGGTTATGCACTGTTAATATCAGGAGTTTTAGCGTCAGATCAGGAGTTACCACTTAAAACAATTCATACATGCATAGATGTGTGTAAATACTGTTATTTCTTCTGGGCGGGGGACGAGATAGATTGCGTGACCATCTTGTTTAAACAACAATTTCAAGATCATCTTATCGTGGGAGAAAATTTTAGTGAATATTTTTGTATTGCTTATCATTGTACTGAGCAGCTAGAGACACGAACATAATGCTTTATGTTACTCTGAGGATATATAAAAGCTCTTAGATTGAATGAAATTGCTGACATTAGCGCAGAATCTTTCCCAATCATAGATAAAACCGATAAATTTCTTTGTCAATGATAAATTGGCCGTCAAATAAAATCAGCTAGACAGATACTGTAGTTTGATCAGCCTCTATAAGTACAATAACTCATTCTTCATAAAATTCCGGTAAGTGGTAGAAACAAACACTTTTTAAGATGGGTGAGCCGACATATATTAATCTGAAAGTCCTTTAGTTTTATGAAACCAATCCTAGACTAGAATCTAGATTACATATTGAGGGTAAATGATAATCAATTTACCTTTAGACTAAGACCCTGGAGTTAAGACCCCAGAATCTACGCCATGTTAACTAGACCTTCAAGATCAGGTAGACACTCAATTTTGGATGGATGATTCATGATTTCCCCGTTATCTTTTCTACCAGGTAAAAATAACACTCTATAACTTATTGGGTACTGCACCGAGAATTTGTTTTGGTTCGTATCATCATTTATTGGCTTCATAAGATGGTGGATGAATTTGAGTCTTCGTTGGGCGGCTTTCTCTTCTCTGTTTTGTTTTTTATCATATCGGCAACTTCTTGATCTCTTCCACAGCCGCCCACTAATTGACTGTTGCATATCTACAATCTCAATGCCATGGCCTTCTCAAAATGAAATTTTAATTGGGAAAGTCACAGCTAGAAGACTAGAACTAATCAACTTCCAATATAACGATCTACTGAAATATTAAATTAATGGAATTTTGGACAAATGGCCATGAACAATCTAATCAACCAGCCTCGCTTGTCCAGGGTACAAAGACAGCTCATCGTGCATAAGCAAGACAAACTCAACCTTCTCAAATGGAAGAAACCAAATGGCCTGCACGGTGCCGGCCAGTACAAACCTATTCTGTTTGTCTTTGTTCTTCATTAAGTTTAAGAACTTGTACCTCAAATCTTTGTTGTGAGCAATAGTTAATGTTTGTTTTGCTAGTCTTAAACTAATCAGCTATGCATAAGTCGCCCCTTTCTCTCCCACCCCTATTTACAAGCCAGATCAACAAAATCATTGTATAGATTGCAACATGACATCACAGAGAAGAAAGCAGCCAACCAAGTCAACAAACTGGTATGGTTCTAATGATCACCAGACCTTTTCAATTCTTATCTAAAACTATGACAATTTTCATCCACGACAAATACCAAGCAGTTGAAGTGGATAAGAGAAGGAGAAAGAAGAAGTAGAAGTCCTAGGACAAGATGTTATCACCCTGCACCAGAGCAGCAGACCTCGCATGCTTCCAGGGATGCTGCTCCAATCCTCTGATCAACCTCTCTGAGCCACCCCACCCCACAAGAAGCACCACCACCGCCACCTCTCGATCAAACTTCGTCACCACCACTACTTCCTTCATCTTCCCAAACACCCAATTTACCAACCATGAGTACCTTCCTCCCTTGTCTGAAGCCTTCTCAAATTTCACCAAAGCTTATCCTTCTTACACAGAGACAGAGCAAGTCGACAAGATCAGAGCCCATGAATATCACCATTTGTCTGTATTCAACCGTGTATTTCTCGACTACAACGGGCTTGGTCTCTTCTCCAACTTCCCACAACATCAGACGTGCTTGGCACCTTCTACATCACATACTTCCTCCCTCTCTCAATCAATTTTCTTTGACGTCTTATACAAATCAGTGAGCCTCAACTCTCAACTACTGTACAGGGCTCACGAAACTCCTCTTGAGTATGCAATCAGGAACAGGATCATGGAATTCCTTAACCTCTCCGAGAATGACTACCAAATGGTGTTCACAGCTAATAGAGCTTCGGCCTTCAAGTTGCTTGCAGAATCCTATCCTTTTCAGGCCAACAAGAGGCTTCTGACAGTGTATGATCATGAAAGTGAAGCAGTAAAAGAAATGATAGATATCTCTTGTAAAAGAGGAGGTAGGATCATGTCAGCTCAGTTTTCCTGGCCTAGCTTGAGGATTAACGGGGACAAGCTTAGGAAGATGGTGGTTGGCAATCAGAAGAAGAGAAAGAAGAAAGGCTTGTTTGTCTTCCCCCCCCAATCACAAATCACTGGAGCTCGCTACTCTTACTTATGGATGACCATTGCCCAAGAGAATGGTTGGCATGTATTGCTGGATGCTTCTGCTCTAGGCCCCAAAGACATGGATACTCTGGGACTCTCACTCTTCCATCCAGACTTCATCATCTGCTCTTGTTTCAAGGTGTTTGGAGAAGACCCATCTGGGCTCGGATGCCTCTTTGTGAAGAAGTCCACCATTTCTTCCATAGAAGCTTCGGCAATGGCGAAAAGCATTGGCATAGTCAACATTCTACCACCAACAACTCTTTCTTTGCTTCAAGAAGATTCATCAGGCGCAGAATCACGGTCTATGGAAGATGTTATAAGAAGTTCACTTTCTGATCGGACCCACCTTGAAGTGGGAGAAAGACTTGATGTATCGGCAGAGATAATTGAATTGGACAAACCAGAATCAATATCAAAGACCGATAATTACAATGATTTTCATTCACAAGAAATAGATGGGAGCTTCAAGATTGAATGTAGGGGGTTGGATCATGCAGATTCACTGGGACTTTTACTCATCAGCAGTAGAATAAGGTACCTGGCAAACTGGTTGGTGAGTGCACTCATGAAGCTCCGGCATCCTCACGCAGATAGTGGGATTCCTCTAGTGAGGATATATGGCCCCAAGGTTAAGTTTGGCAGGGGCCCCTCACTGGCATTCAACATATTTGATTGGAAAGGAGAGAGAGTTGAACCTGCTCTAGTCCAGAAGCTTGCTGATAGGAATGACATCTCCTTGAGCTATGGCTTCCTGCAAAATATTTGGTTCTCAGAGAAGTACGAGTACGACAAACAGAGAGTGCTAGAGACAAAATCTAAGTCACCGCTCATTGTTGGAGACAAGAAAACGAAAGCTGCCCTTGGAGTGCAAGTAGTAACTGTTTCAATAGGGTTTCTGGCAGACTTTGAAGATGTTTATAGACTCTGGGCTTTTACGGCAAAGTTCTTGGATGCTGATTTTCTAGAGAAGGAAAGATGGAGATACATGGCACTCAATCAAGAGACGGTAGAAGTGTAAACAAATTAATGTTGGTTGTGCAATGTTTGAAAACATGCTACTACTTAAATGTGATGTTTTCAGCCTGAGGCAATGAATATCATTCTTTCAATACAGTGAGATGAGAAGAGATAAGAACATGCTGCAAATTGATGTGGTGTTTGTCTTAGAGAGTTGATATCGTTCTTTTGATCCCATTTGATCAATAAAATTCCTTTTCTTTTTGCATAATAAACAGAGAAATACAAATGTGGAAATGCTTCATAATGCAACCGGTTAAATACTATCAAAATGATACAAAGCCTTAAAATTTCTCCCTATAGTTCGCAGCTAAACAAACTCAGTTGATGCAAGAGAGAAGTTGAGAATGTTGATGTGTGGAGTATCTAGGAACAACATTTGCAATCCAAATACACTACCTAGAAAATGCTCAACAGTACAAATAACAGTATAACACCCTGTCAAGAAAATGTTTAACCACCATGTAAAGTTGAAATAAATATGACCACATCCTTCTCTTCGAGTGTTGCATCCAGCTGACCACATAGCTCCCAGTCACAATCATTTATGAGAACTAAAACTCGTGGACGCCGGGAGATAAAATTACTCCCTTCGGTACATACTTCAAGATGATAAACTTTTTAATCACAAAGAGATTGGAAATGTAGAAGGAAACAAAGTAGGAGGTTATAATAGGGGGTATACATGTGTCTCCTTTTGTGAACATCTCAGGCCTTTCCTTAATTAAGTTTTTACGAACCCAGGAAAATAAATCTTTCATTTTCAACTACAGCCTATACCATAATAGATAAATTCTACTTAACAATGGCGTGCTCGAATAAGAATTTCAATTTTTTCCAAGAAAAGAAACTACTAACTTTTCTGCATCTTTGAGCTTCACATCAACGTGATGAACCTTAACGGATTGGTGAGGAAGCTCGAGGCCTCCACTGACACAGGAACTCACAAAATTTAGGATTGACATATATGTGAAAAATACACAAACATTAAGCTCTCAAGACAAGATAACCTAACATCTAAACAATATCAGAAAGGCATTGTAACATTAACGATGCACATAACATCTTATATACCGAATGGTATACAGATATAAAATTTTTCAATCCAAAATATGACTACAGAACAACTCATTTATTTTTAATCACATCGGTAGGGAGTGTGCACAGCTAGGATTTAATCAGTGGACTAAATTGTAGCCTAGTTAATCGACGTACAAGAAGGCTTCTATGACGAGTTTGTGAAGAAATCTGTAGAGAAAGCAAAGAGTTGGAAAGTGGGGGATCCATTTGATCCCTCGGCTCAACAAGGACCGCAGGCCTGCTCTGTTCTTACATAATCATGGCATACAGCCAACAATTTTACAACTGTATAATGTGTTATATTTTGTATTAGGTTGACAAGCGCCAATTTGAGAGAGTGCTGTCCTACATTGAGCCTGGAAAGAATGAGGGGGCAACACTGTTGACAGGCGGGAAATCCGTTGGTGAAAAGGGCTATTTCATTGAGCCCACGATTTTCGCAGATGTTAGGGTATACGACTGTGTCTTCTACCTTCAGTACTCACAAAATGAAAAAGATCAAGAGCTTTTCCAAGTAAGTTGGGTATATTACGACTATGCTTGCAGGAGGATATGCTGATTGCAGGAGATGAAATTTTCGGACCTGTGATGTGTCTTGCAAAATTCAAGTAACACCCAATATTCAGAAACTCTTATCGTATATCGAACACCTAGATTATAATATAGTGACCGAGTGTATCATTGTTGTAATGCAGGAGCGTTGAAGAAGCGATTGTGAAAGCAAACAAGACGAGACACGGTCTAGCGGCAGGAATTGTGACCAAGGACATAGATGTGGCCAACTGGGTATCAAGATCCATCAAAGCTAAATCAATATGGATCAACTGCTACTTTGCTTTTGATAACGATTGCCCCTTTGGTGGATTTAAGATGAGTGGATTTGGGAAGGATTCTGGCCTTGACGCCCTTGATAGCTATCTCCAAACCAAGTCTGTTGTGACTTCTCTAATCGATACTCCTTGGCTTTGAGTTTGTGCATCAACCTTGTGACTTTCAATGCAAAGAAAAGGTAGTATGCCCTATTCCATCTTTGATCTGAAAATAAAGATGTACTTGTTGTTTTTTATGTGAGTTGCAAGTTCTAAGCATATCCGAGATGTATGCCAATCGTCCTCTAATGCATAATAGCCCAATAAACTGTTATCTGGCCGATTGATTCATCATAGCAAAAGATGGAATCAGAGCTTTCTACGTAACTTCTAGCTTTGTTGATTCAATATGGTGAACTCAGTTTAGGTAGCAGTTTTGTTGATACGTTTTACACAAACTTTTTTTGTAACAGACTTTTTTGTTGTTGTTTTTTAATATTAGCTGCATGCATGTAAATGTTCAATATAAGTAAGTTAATGTAAGTGATTTATCATAAATACAAAGCAAACAGGCATGATAATTGCAAAATCTCATACTACATAAACGTAAGGCTTCACCAGTGATCCAAAATATAACGCCCATTATGTTCTTCCACTTCTGTTACAAACCTCAGAGTAGCTCCTCCTTGGTCCGGCAATGTCTTTAATATTGTCCCATCTTCACTTATCCTCAATGCCAAAGATTCTGATCTAACCCTTTTGGCAACACGCCAATAGAAATTCTCCACGCTGAATGGATAGATTTTGAGAAAGACCATGGATATTTCAACAACCATTTGACAATCCTTCTCCTCTTGGCAAAGATGGCCAGCCAGAAGTCCCCGGAGGGGCTCCTGCTAATGTTGTCAGGAAAGCCAGGCAGGTGAAGAGTAACTTCTGAAGTCCCATCCTTATCTGTTTTAAGCCAAAAGTTAACAATTCTACATGTTCCAGATTCTGCTATAAGGATGAAAGATCCAATCAAAGACTATGGCAACAAACTAAGTAGTGATAGTTAGAATTCATGAACTTATGATGGGAAAGGTGCTAATTGTACGTATTTTACAAATCTTCATGCCCGTATCGTTTCTAGAAACCAGTTGTTGCCATCAGAACCACATTCTCGTTTCTTTCTTGTTGATGCATGCAGTAACAAATTATGGATGACAGCAACTGAACCAGACTTCGATCACATTATATATAAGCGCATAGATTATCTGACAAACTATGACATTTCTATATTAAAAGTTGAAATTTTGATCGTAGTTGTAATTAGCTCGCTAATTATCTATAAAATTAGCTTGTTATGTATATATATATATATATATATATA
>JAVDBV010004255.1:0-10007 GCA_032619315.1 Piper longum | reverse complement strand
TATCCTTACTTGGTACTAGTCTACCATATGCTTATAGGACTCACAGGACACCATATCATAAGACCTTGAGTAGAGTGCCCTGAGGGTACACGTGATTGACTTGTGATATTGATGAGGATCAATGAGTAGATGTTAGGCAGTATACCTCGCATCGACATAGTTTTTCCTGATGTATTTTAGACTAGAACTTTGCAGTACTCTAGAGTACCTGCTTGACTACCCAGTAGACCCTTAGGGGTAAACCTAGGCTTTTTTCGTCGAGGTCATAGCATTTCAATCCCCATAGTTGTAATTACTCTAGGAGCTAATCTAGCGAGATGATTCAAACATGTATGGTCATTCCAGTCAAAAAATTTCAGCATGTATGACATGTTTCACCACATGATTCAAACGCATGTAGTTTGTCTAGCTAGATTAGTAAGGAGCTAGCGAGCTTTGTAAATGTTCAGAACTCTAACTTCATAATGGTCCTTTGTAACTTCCCGCCTTAACCAGCTCGGGTCTTACTTTAAAAGTTAAATTATGTATACATTACATGCAAGAACATGAATTCTAATACGACAAATAAGTCTAGAATTTATAAATCATAAAAATAATAAATCATGTTTCTGATAGCATATGACAGTATATAAAATAACTGTCCCACAGTCTCAGACCATTTCTCATAGTCACATTTATAACACAAGAGAATAAATGGAAGTCCAATTCATTATCTATTCGCCAAACCTGAGTTGGTAAAAGAACCACCCACCACTCTTTTATTCTTTAGTCCAAAGCTGCTCACCTGCGGATGTAATTTCACGTTAGTGATTAAACCACTAAGTCGTACAATTATATGAAACAAGTCAATATCATCCCTATCATTATTTCTCAGATCATTATGGGATTATGAGCCTCTCAAGTCATTTTTAGATTATGAGCCTCTCAGTTATTTTTAAGATTATGAGCCTCTTAGGTCTTTCTGACAATATAAGCCTCTCAGGTTATTCTTAGATTATGAGCACTCAGGTTATTCTGAGATTATGAACTCTCAGGTCATTCTGAGATTATGAACACTCAGGTTATTCTAAGATTATGAGCTCTTAGGTCATTCTAAGATTTATGAGCTCTCAGGTCATTTTGAGATTATGAACTCTCAGGTCATTCTGAGATTATGAGCTCTTACGTCATTCTGAGATTATGAACTCTCATGTCATTCTGAGATTTATGAGCTCTCGGGTCATTCTAAGATTATGAAGGGTGCGGCCCTCTGTCGAACTGAATCAATTCCTTGACCCCGATTTCACTCTGTACATGGTGGTCGAATCGAAGCTCAGGTTGTCCACGGTTGTCAAAAAGGGAAAATACAACATTTCAAATAATTATACAGACCTGGATCATTCGTACGTGAACTCGCAACTGTGACCAACGATCCTAATATAAATGAGAACATAAAATTATACATAAGTATAATTTTATTCGAGTAGAAATGAATGCCACTAAATGACTAATATATCTATCATTATTAAAATTTGACAACGTAAAATGTGCCACATCCAACAATATTAAATATTAAATTTTCAACATATCTCGTGAGATAATTAATTATTCATGTGACATAATCATTTTAGTCCTACTTTACATTTTAAATTATTTATCTAAATCATAATTCACACTTAACAATTGATAAAATAATTATTAATTTATAATAAATATTTAATTACTATTATTGGTATAATTTCCTTTGAGATGCTAATTACTTAAGCACCGTCTTGATGATTAGGTTTACGATTTTAATCTTTAATCACCATCATTATTAATAGCACTTAATTAATTGAGTCATTTGACGAAATTCTTTAAAATGATTTGTATTATCCTAATTCAAAGATATTGCTAATATCATTATTTTAAATTATTTAACTCAATAAATGTTTGAACTTCCTTTATTTTCATTATATTATACAGGTTCAACACTTTGTGATTTTTACACGTTCATAGTTTATTAACCCATTTTCTACCTAACTAATTCATTATTAAAATAATCACTTTATTTACCTAACATTAAATTTAATATGGCAAAGGTAAGTTCTTTATTTTATTAATCACTCCTAACCATCCAATTTAATTTAATAGCTTGTAGTAAGCCGCTTAATTATTAACCATCTATCGTTACCGTTTTTTTGATTACTTATGATGATTTCCTATAATAATTTATTAGTTTAGCCACTTTAACTCATAACCCATTAGAATAATTATTTTTAAAGATTTATTACAGGTTTTAACTCGAGCTATATCGAGTCAAGTATAATTTACAGATCTGTCATCTTCTTTTTCCCCACGCTCTTCCTCTTCTCCATCTTCATCTTTGGCACCAAAACCAGACCACGTCCTTCTTCTCCAACCTCAAGACCACTTCTTTCTTGCACCTTGCTTCAATTCCTTCTTGCTTTGATTCCCACCTATAGAGTCACTTTTAGGACTCGAGTCAGTTTTGACATTATACGGTCTCGATCCAAGCTCTTTATCCATATACATATTGCATATACCAATAGGTAGACCCCACTAGACCATGAGTTGTTGGACATTCAGATTGTGCCATATTGCGAGATAATGGCCGTCCACATTAGCCCTAGCTTTTCTCCCATTGATTTCCAGTGACTTTCTCACCATTTTGGAGTTATCTTCCCCTAGCACTGCCGCCACTTTGGTTTGCCGCCAAAGAGTCTCTGGGCCTTCACCGGCTACCTAACCGGCACCCCCATGACCATCTCGTGATAGACTTCCTAGCTGTACTACTCGTGACTACCAACACCACCACAATCGCCGCCAGGGAAGGAGTTTTTACACCCGGTTACGCCACCGCCGCCACCCTTTTGGACATTTTCTAGCACCAGTGAGCCACCTTCGGCTCTTCCGACTACCCACACATCTTCATCTTGCCTAGATCTTCATTTTGAGGCCACCTGTAACACCCCGACTCGGCTCACCCTTGAACCGACCCAAAAATGCTACCAGCAACAGAATCGTTCGATTATCTGTTTATTTATGAGTATATTTATTTACTTAGTTATTTTTATTTTTATTTCTTTCTTTTATCATGTTTCAATTTGTGTATTCTATGCTTAGTTGCATATTTATTTAGCACTGTTCTTTATTAAGATGTATTGATGATGTGAGCACACTCCATGAAAATTCATCATATATAAGACATTACGCTTGGAGCTTGGACGACATGTTTGCAAAGACTATTCTATGTTTTTATTATTATACTCTATTGCTGATTTGATTTTTAGATCGCACAAGGTGTTAACTCGATATTTTATCAGACCCCATTTACCATGGGTCATTTAGACGTTGTTTACTTTTTTGATTAACAACCCTTGAGAATGAGAACATTTAAGTCTGATTTTGTGTATAAGATCAATAGCAAGTTGTCTTTGGTCTTACTATTTAAATCCCTTCCCATACCTATATATCATTTTTCTCATGTTTTCTGGTGAGATCTAAAGGGAAAATCGAAACCTTGCAGGCGCATGTTAGTCAAAGCGGGCTCCGGATTTGGTGAGCATCCGTTCCATTCCCGAGGGATTCTGACAACTCCATCTTTGAGTTCCTCAAGCCAAAATAAGTACGGAGGTTTATGGGTACTGCAATGCACCATATGTCTAGACTTATGGTTTTAAAGGGTACTGAAAGCACATGCCTGAGAGTGCTCAGCTTCTATATTTACTGATAAGAGTGACATGGAGGAAGTAGGGGGCTGAAGGAAAAGGAAAAGAAATTGATGTTCTTGCATAAGGGATAGTTTTTAAAGTTGATGATAAGATGAGTAATAATGGGATGCTCTCGATCTTAGGACGATGGTTTCTAATTAGTACATTTATAAGAGATTTTGTAAAGGAGTATATAAATATTTTTATTTCACAAGATGGTTAGTTTGAATATTAGTTATTTCTAAACTACTAACACTATTATTGGTGTTTTACTGATTATATATTTAGGTTTAGTGATTCTAAGTTGGTTTTGGTTGGATAATAGATAAACACTACACACACTTAACTTAGTGCAATTACTTTTTTTTTTGGACATTTTTTATCTAAGTTTTAGATGAACTCAATCGTTGTGTTACAAAACGGGTAAGCGAAACCCAATTTTTTTACCGATCTTATCTTTTTCTTCTCTGTTTCATAGTGGCAACACCACCGGCGTTGGGCTCTCACTCCAACGACCAGTGACAATGCAAATTCAGCTTGGATTGTTAATCACCTGGACTTGAGGTGGCCGCATAAAGGCAAAACCTTTGATGTTGATCCGCATAAAGGCTAACCGAACCTAACTCGTACGGATCCAATATCAGTGTCTTAAGATGAAGATATAACTTGTCATACATGCATGAATGCATATAACCCTCACAGGATACTATATAAATGACATGACACTCAATTCATACGAAAACCACGATTTCAATAAATTCAATAAAATTCTAGATTAAGATGGACAGAGTCTCCCTTGAAAGTACAAACATACAAGTATATATATATCTATAGCTCTATTCACACCAACTAATCTACTTTAACTCATTCTGCAAACTTGGATCTCAGCCCACTTGTGCATCTATTCATGTTTCACATTGTCTCATCATTCTCAGCACTTAATCTTATGACCATATTTTTAATTTCCTCAAATTAGTTAAAAAATCAATTACCAAACATATGTGTGTGTGCAGAAGACCTCATTACTCCTCCGTCTAGGCTGGCACATCCATTTCCTGTTCTTACCTACATATAGTATGAAAACCGTCAGTAACAAGTGTTACCGGTCTGTAAAATAACTAGTAACAAATTAGCTATGAGAGCAAACTTTCATATGAAAGAAAACATCATATACTCTTCGTAAACTCTCTGAAGGGCACCTACTGAGGAGCCACTGGGCTGCAGACCCGGTAGCATACCAAAGTGACTGATCTGCTACTGCTGTTGCCTCACTTGGCATTTCATACTTCATTTTTGGTCTCAAATCCTAAACCCTCTCCTTACCTCCATATTTCTCATGGCCTTTAGCACGAAGGCTGAGTACTCTCAGGCAGTCACGTTTAGTACCCTTTGAACCACAAGTCATGACATGCGCTGTATTAAACACCACCCGTAAACCTCCACGTTCTCCAGGTGTGAGGAACTCAAACGCGGAGTTTTCATGATCCCTCGGGAATGGAACAGTTCGCTGACTAATCCAGAGCCCGCTTTGACTATCACGGCATCCTATGCATGGTATGTGCAATCGATTTCTCCATCTCTCGTCTATCTAAAAACTCGATAAAAAAATATGCAGGCCTGGGAAGGGATTTATAATATAGGCCCGAAGGCAACTTGTTGTGGATCTTGTTTTCAAAATCATGCTCGAGGGATCTCATCTTCGAGGGTTATTAATCCGAAAAATAAATCGGCTAAATGACCCGAGTTAAGTGGGATCCGATAAAACGCCACTTAACTCGTCCTGCTAATTATAATCAAATACACAATAGAAAGAGCGTAAAACAGAAGCGAGTCCTAACGGACCTAGTAGAAGCTCCAAGCGTGGCATCCCGCCTAGGCGGCGAGCTCCTACTCCATACCTACACATCAAATCTGAATGTTAACGCCCACTAAATGAATGTTGCATCAAACTAATCCTAAATATCACACTAGCAATACAATCAGAATCAATCAACAACTCAATAATCATTAATATAAATAATTTTAAATCATCGTATTCATATCAATTTTATCGTGATTTTCTAATTTACATCGTAATCAACTATCATGCTCATATTTGATCTATCACATTAGATCACTTAATCCTCATCATTCTTAATCACATCATGTAATTCATTGTTTCATTCACATTTAAGTATTTATCATATCAATTACTCAACCCTAGCATGCTGTCTAACAATCATCAATTCTAAATAATAAACTTGGAGGTAATTATACCTCACGTCGTCAGCAATCGGCAACGGCTAGGGTTTCGGCGTGCGTAAATCTTGAACCTCGAATTCGGCGCTCGACAACGTCCGAAGCTCGATCGGGTTCAACTGGATAAACTCGGCGGAAGAGTTTATTCTAGCTAATTCCAACAATTCTGATTTTCCGGCGAGTTCCGGTGGTTTTCTGGCGGGTTCAGTAGTTTTTCAACCACTTTCCGGTGGTTTTCCCGCAACAATCACCTGCGGCGTCTACTGGCCGTATAGGGTACCATCGGAATCAGCTCGGCGGGCCCGACGTATCTGTGGTGTTGGTGTGGCCGATGGAGGCGGCGGCTTGCCGAAAAGTCTCAAAATAAGGGCGGCCGCGATGGGTGGCTAGATCCGGCCGACTTGGGCGGTGATCGGCGGCGCTCTGGTCGGGGAAGGTAGCGGGGGGTCGAGGATGCCGAGCCGACCACCCGATGGCGACGGCGACGGTCATCGGCGACAGAAGCACAACGCATGGGTGCGTCTTCCTCACGTTGTGGTGGCTAGGCAACTGCCAAGAGCGCTTAGGCGACACGGCGACGCCGTGGTGGGGTGGAGCGGCGTCGGATGGCGGCCGGGCGGCGCCGGCAGCGATGGCGGCGGCCACTCAAAGGGCAGCGAGAATAGGGTTTTGGGCGAGGAAGATGTGTCGGGGAAGAAAAACACGTTTGATGGCAAACTCGTAAATATTATTTGACTCGTCTCCGGCTCGAAATAATTTTAAAAAAATCTAGAAAAATCAGGAAAAATTCTCTAAAAGAACACAACATCCAAATGGAATACTCTATATCTATCAGCCAGCCCAAACTACCCGTAACGTGTCCTAACACGGTAAATGGCCTAAAACTGTTTTTACGATCAAGCTGAATAATAATAAAAACTGTACTGCATACTCTTATATATTCTCATTACTTATTCTTTTCTACTTTATTCATGACATTATCATTATATATTTAGGTACACATGACCCTTTTTGGCTCATATGCGTGACTGGCGTCGGCTAAGTAAACGTGTTGTGAAACATACTCAATTAAAAATAACAGTTTTAAATATATAAAGCCGTAAATCAAATTTTGGGTTTTACACAAAATCTTCCCCCTTCTTCACGACAACGGCAAGACTAATAGTGGTAGATCTTGACATGGAACTACAGGAAAGAATTCACAACACAGAGGAATCTCGTTTCTCCAATGGAACGGCAACTAGATGACAACACCCCTCCTTTGACAAGGCAGCGACCTCTTTCTCCTCGGGACAGGGGTGAGATATTCCACCAAACTTCATTCCGGCTTCAAGGATATGATGACGGTGAACCCCAATGATGCTTCCAAGCAACAAATTTCTTGTTGTTGACGGTGAAACAGATCGGGAATGACTTGTCTTTGGCATGAAGATAGCGACTTTACTTCACTTCAGGAGTTTCTTCTTTGCGACCGAGCCACCTTCAAGTCCTCCGTTGTTTCAATGCTCTGTTTTTCTTTAGTGACTACAGAAATTTCCCCCCTAAGGTGGCGATGATCCCTTCACCCTGGCTAGGCAGCGACTTCGCACTTCAACAAGTTCTTGGCAAGAGCGGTTGTAGGCCCCAGCAATGATCTCTTATTTTGGCCGCTTCATAACCAGGTACAAGTCTCAGGGCACTCCAAAGTAGCGACAACGATGTGAGAAACAACGAACTTCGTCACCCACAGCGATAGCGGTGGCTGTGGCCTCCAGACTCCGTGACGAATGGGGCTCCACGGGAAAGCAATGGCAAACTCCATCCTAGCCGCAACGGCGACAAAATTAGTAGTGATGGGCGGCTCCCTCTCTTGGCTCGTCTCCTAACAGATCAATAGCACGGGACTCTCTGTTTTCACCTTCTTCGATCAATAATTTCCTCATTTTTTTCAGGCGATGTCGACTACGAACTCTGTCGGGACTCTAACCAGATCTGAAGATTGCTTAACCGGCTTCATTTTGGATAATAAAGTGGGGTTGGAATGGTGGGTGTTGGTCAGAAAACAAAGACAAAATCAGCTCTCTACAGTATTTTTCTCCTTTATTTTCTCCTTCTCTAATTAGCCACTTCCTGATCTGCTTCTAACTTCACATACTATATTTTTTTCTCTTCTCCAATTGCTTTGGTCTCCGAACAGCAAGGGTGGGATTTGATATTTTGCGGTCTTCAGAACTTCATGGCAAGGGCGAACATCAACTGGCAAGGCTTCATGGCTCCACAAATTTGTAGGCAGCAGCTTTTCTTCTAGACTCCCACGGGGCAGCCACTCTTGATGGACCTCCTTTCAGCAAGACTGCAAGGCAAACTTGATCAGCAACTTTGATATGACTCCGGTAGAGCGGCTCGCGGCAACAATGGTTAAAGTGTGACAAGGCTTCAGATGGAAACAGATCCACAGGGCTCCTGGACGTGGTTGTACACGTCAGCGGGTCTTGGACATCTCTTCCCTCTTGCTTTACCAACAACAACGTTGGCTTCTCCCCATGGCAGCGAAGTTAAGGTTCCTGTGACAGCCGAGCATGGACCGACTTCCTTTCTTCTTGACTCTGGCAGCAACAAACAGGGTAGCCTTGGCCTTGGCAATGACAATGGCAGGGAGGTAGGAAGGTGATTCACGGGTGGGCTGCTGCACTCCGGATGAGGGGACTTCGTTCTGCTTCTACCCTCGCTTCGACTCCGATGAGACACAATTCAGGCAAGGTCCCTCTTCTCTTTCAGCGTAAACGAGCCTCATCTGCAAAAACAAAAACCCTGCAAAAAATAAAACCACATCTTCAGGTGTTGGTGACGACTCCGGCGGGTGGTAGCGGGACTTACAGCAGCGACAAACTTTGGCAAAGGGCAGCTTTTGTTGACTGGTCCGGATTGCAGCAACTTCTACAAAGCAAGCTCGACAGGTACGGCGTCAATCCATCGACAGAATTTCCTCTTAGCTCCAGCTTCTTCCCTTCTCTTCCTTTTTTTCCTAAAGATTTTCTGCCGCCCTGGCGGACATTGAAGGTGTCACCAATGGGCAAATGGCGAACATTGAAGGTGTCACCAGTAAGCAAGTCAGGTGGCAGTTTCACCTATGCATAATCATTGAGCTTCTCCATGATCTCACATATTCCAATCTTGTTAGGCATCAACTTGTGGTATTCTCCATGGTGGTAAAGGTCACCTAAACTTCATTTCCAACTTCGAAAGAATGATAGCGGAATCTTGGCCTAAGCATCAACTAGATTTCTTTTTACTTGACCATGGAATCTTGATCTAAGTCTTCAACCTTCTAATGTTTGTACTTATTTTAAGGAAGAGGAATCAGATCCAGTGGATCGTGTGGGTTATACCCTATAACAACATCAAATTGAGAGAATTTTGTACCTCGATTCTTGGCACAATTAAATTCAATTTTAATCTTTGGTAAAACCACATCCCACTTTCCAAAAGACTTCACTTGCGCAAGTAGCATGTAGCTAAGAGTGTTATTAACAACATCAGTTTGACCAACTGAGTGTGGATGGTAGGGGCTACCAAATTCGAGAGAAGGCCCTAGCCTTTGCCATAATGATTTCTAGAAGGAACTCATGAACCGAGGCTCACAATCCAAAGTTATAGTCTTTTGGAGACCACAGAATTGGTTTTTCAGATAATCGGAATTAGAATTGGAATCGGAATTGGGGAAAGTTTGGCCAAGAATCAATTTTTTTGAATCGGCCAAGAATAAGTCGGAATCGGAATCGGAATCGGTCCCAACCTGAAAAAATATAAAAATTTGACTAATTCATGACAGAAATAGTTAAAATACATAATTATATAATTTATCAACACAAATACACAAATTCAAGTATTTATACAACAATCATAAAGGTACGAATTATGACAATACAACGGCGAAGTCATACCTGAAAGAACAAATAAGAACATACCTGAAAAAATATACTCTTTATGTAATTCAAACAAAAACAAACCTGGAAGAACATACCCCTTATATAAATAACACAATTTCATATAATAACATACCTGAAAGAGCATTCACAATTTATCATTACAATACCA
>JAVDBV010004252.1:0-10384 GCA_032619315.1 Piper longum | reverse complement strand
TATGAACCCACCCAAGCTGCCCGTAACACGTCCTAACGCGGTAAACGGCCTAAAACTAATTCTACGATTAAAGTACATAATTAAAAAAAAACTGGACTGCATACTCTCATATATTCTGATAACTCATTCTTTTCTGCTGTATTCATGACGTTATCATCATATACTTGGGTACACATGACCCCTCGTAGCTCATACACGCGACTGGCGTCGGCTCAGTACACGTGTTCTGAAACATACTCGACTCGAAAATAACGGTCGAACCGACCGGTTCTAAATATAAAACCCTGACTCGAATCGTGGGTTTTACAAAATTCATTATGAATTAATTAATATTTAATCGCTCATTAATCAAACCCAAAACTAAAAAAAACACAAACATTATATATGCATGAAAGAGGAAGATGAGAGGTGTACATATACACGAGAAAAGATAGAGAGCCTCCCAACAAGGAAGAGACAATACTAGAAGGAAAAAAGTGTTGAAAAATAGATGTTCTAGGGGAATCAATCCAAGGAAAATATTTTCTTTAAAGTTACTCGATTACTTTCTCTAAAGCCCTCAATTAACTTCTCTAAAGCCTTCCCTTCATGAGTCAAATGTGCTCACAAACTACCAAGAAGATATTTTATTTAACATAAACAAAATTTTTCTTTTCATGAGAATATGTGTGGAATTCAAGAAGTCATTACATTAAACTTCTATAGAAAAAAACATAATCACATAAGTATATGAAACACTAACCAATAGTGTGATAACAAAAGTAAAAAATTGACTAGTATGATAACACGAATGAGTGATGAAAACCCAACAAAAAGAAAAGCCTATATATAGGAAGATAAAAGAGTTTTGGAAATCAAATCACATGCACAACTCACAATCCCAAAAATTTCCACGTCCAACAACACGGGGATACAAAGTCTTCTTCTTGTCTTTAGCTCTCAACCAAAACTCCACCCTTAGATACCATGTCAGCCTACCCAAGAGACCTTAGTCGCTACCAACCCCCCAAGAGACCTTAGTCGCTACCAACCCAAAGTCAATGGATTCAACTTGAAGTCGAACCTTATTCGACCTGTAGTCAAACCTTATACGATTAAAAGGGAAAAAATAAAAAGAATAAAATGAAATACAATAAATTAAACTTATTTGAAACAATCCATAAATACTACCGTATTGATACGCTAAAAGTAATAATTGATAATTTATGATATTGATTCCCAATAATTAATTTAATTAAGTAATATTTAAAATTCATTCCAAAATTTACAAAAACCTAAATAAAATAACGTAGTTATTTTTGGGGTCCATAGCTTGGGAATTTTCGTCCTAAAAAATATAATAGGAGAAATTAGGCATTCATCTAACTTCTTCCTCATACTATCTTAGGTATTTCTTCTATTATGCGTTGGTATAATTATACCTAGCTATATTAAAGTTAGGGGTGTAAACGAGCCGATCCAAGCCGAGCAAGGATGTTTTTGAATTCAGCTTGATTTTTGACAAGCATGTTTGAGCTTGATTGAGTGTTTGATAAGCTTTGATATATTATAGGTCGAGTTGAGCTCGTCCAAAATTCATAGTGTTTGAGCATAGCTCGTGTTTGGGTCGAACCGATCCAAGCTTAAGCGGAGCAAATATTTGTGTTTGGCTCATGTTCAACTTATATAGGATCAAAATTTTATTTCCAACACTATATAAATTTAATGTGACCTCAATAGTATTGACGAGCTGAGACAAGCTGAATATTTTTTTCGTTTGAACACATCGAGCTCAAGTTTCGAACAAAGCCAAGCCGGACACTCTTTAGCTCAAGCTATGTTCGTTACTCAACGACCTATCCATTTCGAGCCGAGTATTTTTTCGAACATAAAATTGACGAGCATGAGTTCAAGCCGAATCAAGCTGAACGTAAAAAGCTTGCGAGCTAGCTTAACTTGTTTACATCCCTAATAAAAGTTAGTTTAAATATCTTCACATTTTCTTATAAAAGTTTCTTTTAGAAAAATCACAATTTACAATTTTCTTTCCACTTCTATGTTATAATGGTTGATCACGTGAGTCAATTTGATCTACTTCTTCACTATTTCTACATCCAAAAGTCAAATTGTTTGAGAACACTTTAAAAGTTGATCCTCTATTGCATTTGAGTGGTCATTTTAAATAACTCTACATGTATCTGTATGCTTCGTTGGTATATTTACTTTCCATAAACTCATATCTTGCCACATAGCAAACTATAATTCATCGGTGATTTTTTTTTTTTGATTTAAGCATTATCACTAATATGTATAGCTAAAATGGGGTACACTATCCCATGGCACTTGTCATCTAGATCGCACAAGTGTCCCATATCACCAATACTACCTAGATAATACCTCCGATTGTAAAAACGTCTCATATATGCTCATTGGTTAAGTGTCTCATGCACATAGCATATTACATAAGTGGCACACTGTTCCATACCGGTGTTTATGCCTTAACGCACTTCCAAAATGTCCTCTAACTCAATAGAAACTTTTTAATATGCTAAAGATATGTCTCCATAAATCAATTGCCTACACGAAACCTCTGTGTCTCATATTCTTCTAAAGGCTACCTTTTAATTTGCCCTTCGACTTACAACTTGTTCCGGATCTAGAAGACGTCACCTCAATCCTACTAGGAAATTTTTAATTATCTTTCAACTCTTCAAAACATCCCCTCACTGTTAATAATAATATCGGCATTATTTCATCCTTTTCTTCTTCTTTTTATTACCTTTATTTTATTTTTTGGCAATAAAAAGGTACATAATTATGCATAATGTATGATATAAAGTGTCTTATTAACTTTTTCCAAATTATTTTTTAATTATTTAACAATTATCCAAATTTCCATATCATCTAGTGGTCATTCTTCTTTAGTGTCGTACAATTTATTTGTATACTGCACCAACCGAATTTTTTTCTAGGAAAAAATATCTTGAACTACCTAATATCGTTGCTACACTAACCTCCAAACCTTGCACATCTGACTCTTGGGCTGGTCCAATCTTGTCCTTATCATTTATATCTTCCAAACCTTGAGCAATTTCTAAGGTTTTAGACACAATTGTATCTACAACAACAGAATTGGATGCTCCTCTAGTCCCTACACCCTTAGGAAGTTGTTAAAAATAATCTTTCAACATTGACTCGCATTGTTGATGTTCTTTCGTAACCCATTTTGTACACATTCATAAATACTTACCATCTAAAAGAATGAAAATTAATACTGTAAAAGAATGATCAATGCTTATATAAAAAACAAATTACCCTTGGGACAGTGGACTGTTAGACTTTCAACAAGGTAATGATTGATTTGCATAGTTCTGTAGGAAGCACGACTCTGATACCACCTGTAACGACTTAGCCCAAAGTATAACACAATGGGTCAAGTCATCTCTTTAAAAATAGTTAACTAAATTAAATATCTATATTTCATTCCTACTTATAAATAAAATTTTAGTCCATTAGTTTGCACTTTAGGTTGGGTCATTCCAAATAGTATTAAAGCTCTTGGTTCTATGTTAAATGGTGGGTCAGACTAGAGACATTGGCTAGGCCGTCAGTCATAAGGTAAGGACCTAATCGTGCTAACGAAACACAAAAAAATTTCTATTTCTATGAAAGACACTTCCTCACTAATCCTCTATCTATGCCCACTACTCTAATACAAGTCGAACTCCTCTCATTGGCTGGCCAATCGCTAAATGGTTAAATTGTGTGCATGACCGTCTACTAACCATCTGATCTATGTATACTGATTGTGTCCCATGGATATACTATCATGCTGCCTGCACATTCTGATCACTGTGGTTGTCCCATTTGGATGTCATATGTTATCTTACTCTGTCCATGATCATCCTTATGAGACGGTTACTAACAGTGTCTAATAGGGTTATCTTGCAATATACATCTAACCCAAAAGTGTCAGGTCAAGACAATAGTTACAAGAGAGCTGGTGAAGTCAGATCTTATGCCATCTAATGAGGATAACCTTAGTTTTCCTAACTCTCCTTTTTTATGCTAATGTCACTGTAGCTACATCTTGTTCCTCAAACTCTGACCTTACTCAACTCCGAAAGTTGTGACATACAATCATCAGGCAAGGCTCAAAATCCTTCGAGTAACTATCCTCACATGGGGTGAGACAACTACTTGGTCATGGCTTAAACTTTAACTGCTCCACTCGATTAGCGGTTGAGCAATACACGGATGGCGGTAGTGCGTATTCGGTCAATGGTAGTGCATCTCGGATGGTTGTAGTTTCTAATGTGTGTGTCATTTGGGGGTGTTGGACATGCCTTGTAAAAAAATCAAATAAAGTAAAAAGCTCAATGTCTTTAAGGAACATATTAGGCGACAAAGCCCATTTACTTTGGACTTTTGAAGTAGTTTGTAAGCAATATTTACATGGACAATTTGAAATATCAGCATTGAGATGGACATCCTACCAAACATAAGGTTTATGAGGTTTCATGATATTGGTAATTCTTCCTCAATGATATTGGTTTCATCTATGTTGATTTTATGGAATTCATGTAGAATATAATTAAAGTATGAATGAAAAATAGTGTAATTTTATGCATAAGCTATGTAGGTTGGGAATGTTGGGAAAGTTATGATTTTTGATGATATGATTGGTGTTTGTATAGTTGAGAATAATGATAATATTGATGATTAACATAATGTTTTGGAAGTTCAATCTATGATTAATAGAAGCCTTATTATGCAGTTAAAAGGTGTGGTGAAAAAGCCTTCCAACATTTAGTGGGTCAATCGAATCTTAGTTTCTTTTTTCTTTTATAGCATGAATTACTAAAAGAGAGCAAAAGGGTATAAACATCAATCATTGCAAAACAAATAGCAACCTGTTCAAAACATTTTGATCCCTCAGTGAATCTCAGTAACACTAAAAACACCAAGATAAACAGTGAAAGCTCTTACACTCGTCAATGTTTTGGCATTGACAACATGAAACCATTAGAGCTAACTCTGATTCCTTAATCCCAAACAATTCAGATACGAATTGATAAAACTGAGAACAAAAAAACTCTGCATCTTTTTTCAAGTTAAAATAACCTATACTCAGGAAAACTGGCAGAACTATATATATGCATATTATTATCTATACAAGAATATCATGTGAAGTGGAAAAACCCACTAGCTCCATGAAGAAAAAAACAACAAAGAAAGAAAAACAGTGCACAATGTCATGGCACTCTCTGTTTATTTCCAAAACCTAGAAATTTGGGTGCTAGTTGTAACAGTGGTTCCAAAGCACTTGGGGCAAACTTCCTAGCAAAGAGGAAGCAAGGGGACTCAGGCTGCCCATTATAGGTGCAATTCTGACTGTGAAATATGTTTTCCAAAAATGTTTCAGTAATGTCATGCTTACCAAAAGTTGCAGGGTGAGCTCCAGCCCGCGACCAATCCACCCATGTAACACTTCTGTTGGCCAAGAGCTGGGGAGCTTCTATGGTGAGCATTGTGGGGAAGTAATGCTCATCCACATAGCAAGGGGGCGTGCAGAACTCTTTAAACTTGGGGTGGTACTTTGTGTCTTCTACAATAGTGATTGCCAGACACCGAGGAACTGCAAACCATTGCGACCCTTTGCGCCAATCAGTGATCACAACTTCTGGCGCCATGCTTTCATTGTAGCGTCCTCTTCCGTGGGGACCAGGGTCATCGAAGGCTCCAATGAAACCATATCGTGATCTAGTTAAGTACTTGTAGACATAGTTAAAGTTGAAGAGGGGGATACAGGATTCTGAAAGGAGGACGAACCACTCGTTGGAAATGTCAAGCAAAGCATTTGCAAGGAGCCGCCTCTCTGCATCACACATGCTCATCCTTCCCCATTCTGAAACCTGCAACCAGAACAGAATTATATACAGATTGATAAGAGATAGACACAATGAGTGAAAGATATAGATAAAATTCAATCAGTAAAGTAGATACAGGTGGAAGAAGAATTGACATATCTGCATCAACCAAAATTAAAAGAAGAAAAAAAAGCCATCCAAGCATCCAGAGCAGTCATCTACCTATGAAAGATACACTGAATGTTTCACAACTAATTCCTTATGATCTAGTCAGAAGGATGGAAGACAAGGTTAACATCGATAAGGAAAGTATCAAATTGGAAAGAAAATAATAAAAGAAGTGTTGAAGAAGAAAGTTTATTATTAGCTAATAACACTTAGAAAGAGATGTTGCAATGTTGAGTATTTTAGTTATACTAGTGGATTTTTCAGTCTAGATATGAATAAAAACTTTTGTTTTTGACTATCCCAAGTTTCCCTTTTTTTGTTTCTCCTCTCTACTCGTAGATTCTGGCTTACTTTTGCTTTTACTAATTTTCTTATTTTCTCCACTGCATTCCCCATCCTTATTACAATTTCACATATCAAAAATACTTAATAGCAAACATCTTCAATTTCAAGTGTCAACACTTGAAAAGAATATATAACAAACAGAGATTACAGATTCTAGGTCCTGCAACTTTTCATTTGTATCCAGAAACAAATCTAGTCTCACACATTTATCAAATGAGACATATATCGGGCTAGAAGTTCATCGAACAAAAGCAGTAAAACTGTATCATAGAGAATAGGCAGGGTTGCTCGATTATGACGCTAAATAAAGAAAACAGTAACTATCATACTCTAAACTTTTACCTAAACCAAAAGTGCAAGCTAATTTTTGAAGCCTTTAGCCACTAGAAAATGTCATACCTGGTAGACACCTAATTATATTCCTCGTAAGAAACTAGCCTTCATAAAAACAAACACAGAATTTAGTACACGTTTAAGCTACAAAATTTATCACAAATTGATCAGTTTTCAGAAATTATAATCAATGAACAAAAACATCTCAAGCACAGGTAGAACAGCGAGTTCACATATTTGCTAGCTGCAACAAGAAAACTCTAAACTCATACCATCTAACAGATAATTTCAAGTAGAAAATTTTTTTTTTTTGCAATAGAACAATACCTGGCTTGGGATCTGCCTTCTATAAAATACAGAACCAGGTGGAAAATCTGCAATGTAGGTAGGGAGGGAATGGATATAAATGCTATAGAGCCCCTCATGAGCTTCCAAGAACTCCTCCCAAAGCGGGTAGAAAGGCAAAGGCCCCTTAGACAAGAACATGAATGCAACCTTGGGGACCCTATTGAAAGGGTACCTCTTCACCCGGGGCACAAACGACGCCCTCCAAAACAGCTGCTCATCATCCATGGCATGCACCAAATCCGGAGGTGGCCTGACCCACTGACCAAGACCGTTCACCTCCTCCTTGCAGGGCTGGAAATTGACCGGGGCGGTGATCACGTTCTGGATTCCGATGTAGCGAGGGGTGATGAAGACGGTGAGGAGGGAGTAGACAAGGCCCAGAGCAAGGAACCCCAGGAAGAACTTGAGGAGTGCCAAGGGGTGCATCCTGGATTGGGGCCTGGGCAAGGGCTCCTTCTCCTTCCCTTCTTCAGATGCTCTAGGGATGAACATCATGGTGGGAAGAATTGGTAGGTGCCGCTCCAAGTACCAACAGCTTTTTTTTCTTTTTGTTGGTCTACCAAATTGTGCAGATCTGGAGATTGAACAGTCACAGATTGGATTGGACTTGATGAGTCTGTATGAGTTACAAGAAAGATTTGATCTCTGCCAATTGAAACGTTTGGGGACTGGTTCGTCCTTCTTTGGTTATCAGCTGGAGTAGTTCGGCAAGTTGGCTGAAGTGATTCAAAGCAGGAAATCTAATCAAAGAGCAGGATGAGGACATGGGGGGGGGGGGGAAGTTGTTACGTTTTGTGCTCTGTCCAAAATTGACATGGTCTCGCATTGGTTCCGGAGGAACGGCAACCGTCAGAAAAGTAATATATAGTTTTCGTTTGTTTGTCGCTCTCTTTTATCTTGGAGGGCCACATCGGAACCCAGCTAGGCAGCGATGTTAGAACATGGTCTTCAAAAAGACAAAAAAAAAAAAAAGGTTCATACATACAAACACACGCATTCAGGTAGAAAGAATTCATTGGATGGGATAATAACAGCATGTGGAACCGATTGGGCATCTGCAGATGGGTGTTGAACGTGGGTTTAAAGTGACTTATTATGGTATCAGATTGGAAGACGGAGGATGGTATGTGCTTTCGTCATGAGCGTGTTTAGGTGGGTAGTAGTTCAACAGCATCGTCTGAAAGAAGGAGATGCCTGCCAGTCTCATAGGTTGAATCATGCGTGTATGATTTAGTTTGTGGGCTCTAGGAAAATTAGAGCATATTTCATCATTTTGAAGCCCTGTTGACCACCGGTTCACCGGATGCTTTACAGCCTAGGACCTAGCCGAAGATTTGTTGTTTGTGCTGAAGATTATAAGAGTCCAAAGCCTCATCTTGTCGGAGCCTTGTTAATCGCCGCTTTGGAGTGCTGGAATCCTAGTCGGCTTGCTGCTCTCGTTGGAGTTCAAAGTCCCCGGTCAGACATGGAGGTTGTTGGCCGGAGTCGCTATTGGCTGCCATGTCGCTGTGGAGAGTCGCTGCTTTCTACCAGAGGAGGTCTAAATTCTCTAGCCGATCGAACTAGAAAGTGTATTTGATTGAATTTGATACGATTCAATCGAATAAAAATAAGTTACATTTAGATATTTTTTATCCGATCAAATAATTAATTGAATATTTAATATTTTATATTAATAATATAAAATATTATATTTTATAAAAATTTTAAATTACAATATATATTAAAATTAATTAAATTTATACATAAAAATGATATTTAATATCTAAAATAATTCAAAAATAATTTACATAATCATCCTCATATTTAAAAATTTAGAACATTATATTTAATTCAACAATCATATCAAACCACTTATTATATAACTAAAATACTTTCAATTAGTATTATAATTTACTAAATTTTTAAGTTTTAACTTGTATGTATAAACTTAATTAATTTTAATTTAAAACTTCTATACATAGATCAGTTTTAAAATTAAATAAAAGATAATCGATGTATATAAATTTTAAAATAATCTTTGACATCAAAATATAATCTAATATTACATATACTTTAAAGATAAAATATTTTATTGGTTGTTTTTTCATCTAATGTAGCTTACCTACATAAAAAAAATATACAAAAAATTTAATTACTTATACAAATATTTTATAAATATAAGAAAAATAGAAACTAAATATAACATTTCGCATGTTTATTATAAATACAACCATCAATATCTAATCATTTTGTATTGTTTTAAATAAATTTAATGATGAACTTATTTATTTCTCTACAAATAAAAAATATAGTAAGAAGAGAAGAACATATATTAAAATATATATCAAAAATAAAAAATAAAAAAATATAAAATATGAATTACCTTCATATCCACTCCATAATTAATTTTAGGCATATATTAAAATTTCAAGTATTTTTGGACTTAAATAATGTCTAGTTAAACTAATTATTTATTCTCCAATACTAAATGTCGGTTCACAGAAGGCAATTGACATAGAAATGACTAAAACATCTTAAGAATTTTTTTTCAAAATAAGATATTTATTATGTTCATTCTTCACCATAATAATATATCAAATTGTTCAACTACTTTATCTATAAAAGAAATAATTCGTTCATCGAAATTATTCTCTAAATCAGTTTATATTGACTTATTTTATGAACATTTCATAATTAATTTTTTTAATCCTTAGAGTCTCTTATTTAGGCCTCCAATAAAATAAATAATTAATAAATTTTTAATTATAATAAGATACTTATTTGATATATATCTAAGCATGATTTCATATCAATCTTAATTTTTGAATTTTCTCATTATAATATAATATTTTTTATTCAAATATTTGTTTTTAAAATATAAATTTAATTTGTATACTAATTAATATAAGAGAAACTAAAAATATATAAAAGATAACAATTATATAAATAAAATATTAATTGTTTGGAAAAAAATTATAATTAAAAAATAATAAAATAATAAAATAAATATAAAATAAAAATAATTTTTATATTAACCAAATTTTAATAGTATCTTTAATCGTAAACAACCTGCTTTTTTACAAGGTTACCGAGGTTAAGTGAACGGATATTTACAATGCCTCGTCGGTATCCACGCCACCCCAATTCCCCACCACAGATTGCTGAGCCATGAAATAGCTGCTGCATTGAAGCCTCGGAATCTTGCCATGTAGCAGCTGGTGCTGTCGACACCTAGGGCAGAGGAATCACCGCCACTGCTGTTCTGCGGTCGTGACTTGCAGCTGTGAAGTCTTGCCGCCGTTCGGAGACGTGTTGTGAGGCTGTCAAAGTGTTGGCGGCGACTACACCGGACAGACATA
>JAVDBV010004249.1:0-10376 GCA_032619315.1 Piper longum | reverse complement strand
TTTTTTTTTTTGTTTTAAGCTCAAATACTTAAAAAAAAATTTCTGAAATAAACAAGTACTTTGTTTTTTTAAGTAAATAAATGCTTTGTTTGATACAGGTAAGTTGATGCCATGAAGAAACATAAATAGAGATTGAGCTGAATAATAAACTGGAAATAAGGAATTTGACTGAAAAATATAAAATAGCGGATATTTTACTTTATTTATTTGTGAAATTTAGGATTAAGAGTTGAAGGAGCCAATGCATACCATAATGCATTCCTAAGCCCGCCAGTTAGCAATTCACATTCGTTCCACGTATTAATAATTGTAAACGTTACGTTGTTTATATTTTAGAGTCTGTTAAATGCACAAATAATTTTATTTGGTTAACCTGAGATTGATTAGAAAACCACTCCCGTTTATTTAATTTTCACTATTATAATAATTAATATTCAGTTGAATAGAATATGTACGCAAGGCACTTTTGAATTGTAAACACCACGACTTAAAATAGTTGATTAATGGTCAAAATGGGCATCAAAAGGCCAAAATTTACACTTTTGAGTATAGTATTTATGTATTATCTATCTTCTTGCAATCATAAAATAAACCATTATTGTGCCTAGGCCAAACACTACCACAATTTATTTTAAAGTTTTCCTTTACTTAGCCGTCCTAATTAATCTTTTGAGTATAATTTCTACATGTATTTTGTATCTGCATGAGGGATTACAGGCAAGGAGGTACATGGGAAAAGAGGCAAAGCGCCTCTCACAAATGGACAAATATACAAGGAAACAAGAAAATGAATACAAATTCTATGCAATCGCCAGAAAAAGCTACCAACGTAATGGCTCCCAGACTTAAACTAAATGGGAAATATGGACGTCGTCGGGGAATCTGAACGTATCAGCAGCACCAAACTTCCTCCTCTCTCCCGACCCAAAGTCAGGATCTTCACAACTGTCCATATCATCCTCCAAAGAATAGCTAGAAATGGAAGGACTGAAATCGTTAACGCTTCTAGCTCTGCATTCTTGGATCGCTAGAATCTTGACTTTGCCAAGGCTGGAAATCTCAACCACGACAGTGTCATCGTCTATGGGGAGAGGCTGTTTCCAGGGCTCTCCGTCCAACCTCATGTATACGTGATCTGCAGCGCCCTTTCGGAATTCAAATCGAATCCCGTGCGCCTGATTACAAAGCTCTACTAAATTACTTCACCTCCATTTTCTCTCCTTGTAGCACCACAAGGAAATTTAATAAGGCAGTTCTATTTCAGAATATTGAACGTAGAGAAAGTTTGTGGTTAGAACCTGTGCAAGCCGGGTTCCATGTCCTTTTGGTGTTAGTAGAACAAATCCATGCCAACCATCTCTAAAACCCACGACCTCGAGAAGTCCATCATCCACAAAGGGAGGGGTCAGTTCTCTCTACATGGAGACATTGTTAGCTTCCTGATTCATTTCTTTTTCATTTGATTTAAGTTCAATATGAAATGCAATAAACTTTCCTAATGGAAACATCATTAAGTTAAACTCACATCTCTAGCTTTTCTCTTATTTGGTGTCCCCCAAGGGTTCAAACCACCAGAGAAGCTGGGTAAGTTGAGGCAAACGATTGACCTGACACTGTTTGATTCATCACATGCCAAGTTAGTTGAGAAATCTCAATGAAGCTTAACTATCAATTTAAATCCTGTAAATAAGAAGGAGCTTTCTTCCATGCTCATCAATCATACCTGCTGGGAATTTTTAGATCTCGCCAGGAGCCATGTTTGTTCATTATTTTAATTCTGGTTGAATGTACAATACTCCTATGAAAATTTGACAGTTATTATAGGGAACTGAATACACGAGAAATCAAAGAAAATGCACTTAAAACCAGGACAACCTTGAAATTGGATGAAATAGGGAGGCACAAAACCATCCCTGAGTACAAGCAAGACGAGCATATGTACACTGTTCAAAAGAGAATCAGAAAATAAAGTCAGATTTTTTATCTAAGAGACATGAATATCCACTGCAATAGGCGTACCTGATTTGATATCTGATTCTTGAATTTGTCTGGATGCAACTTCCGCTCTGAATGAAATGCATAAGACACTTGAGCATCCATTCCTGAACAAAGCAGAATTCTATAAATTAACTAGCCATGATATAAAATTTGTAATACTATCCTCGGCCTCGTTGAGATACGGGGTAAGCAGTGATAAACAGAGTGTTTGAATCCACAATGTACTTCATATTTTCTTGTGTAAATGAGGACAATATACTACTTCAGTAAAAACTTGAAAAGCCAAAAAAGTTATAATAACAACTCAGTAACCCATATAACATTCAGTGCACACTCCGGGACGAATTCAAATGCAAGTATTAGCTGAAAAAAGAGAGGCTCCTACCTAGGCTAAAGTAATTCCAAAATCCCCCATGAAAAGTGCGAACATCTTCCTACAAAAATTGTCACAATAACAGAATTAATAGATCAAAGTATTTTATTTAGTTTCCCCACACAAGCATGCAATGCTTCTATTCCAAACCTGTTATTGCTAAAAATGGACTTCTGAAAAAAAAAATTGACTTAAAAGGTGTAAAGGAGAGGAACACTTTTAGAATTATTTAACGAATCCCAGTGTGCTAATAAAGGAAATATAAAGCCCTAGCATAGTTTCACTATAATTTTGCATAGCAACTACTACAAGAGTTCACCTAAAAAGACCACTTGAGTCCAGCGGCTATACATAAGGATTATGCTAAGGCAGCCTAATATTCCTTCAAAATCTAAATCTGAACATTTCTTTTCTTCATATCTAGAAAAGAATAAAATGCAATTGCTTTTACACAAAATAACACCATTAACACCAAGAGAATCCACACATCTCACAAGGAGATGTGGGACGACATAATGTTCAATAAGACAACAATGCTGGTTTGAAATCAACAAACAGAAGCGACATTCAATATAATAACCTTGATCTGACCTCCAATCCGTATCTGCATTTATAACTTCACTAGGCATTAAACTGTTTGATTTAAACAATTTCATTTGTTTTTTAAATGGATCCTCTAATCGATCTAAATTTTTTAAGCCTTCAATATTCACTTAGCTTAAACATCATTCCAATTTCTGGCCACTCTCTATAGTAAGATCATTATCTAGCAAATAAAAGAAAATCTCTTAGCTGCAGGAAACATCTTTGCAAAACACGTTAAGAATTTTGAGAATTCAATGGGGATATTGACATAAAATTTAATTTTCAGTGTTAAGACATAAGCGCTCTCAGTGAGACCATGGAAACTCCCTAATCCCTGAAAGTCATCTACTAACTAATGCATGGTACAATCATAATAAAATAACTAGCTGAGGACTATCCATCTCTGACCTCACGATCCTCTTCTATTGTAATATTGATAAATATTGGAATCATTAAGTTCACTTAACCGCATATTCTAAATAACTTTTGTAATAGAATTTTTTTTATTTTGTATGAACACAACTCATTTGATCAAACTATGAGTTCTAGATTGGAAGAAATTTGAAGTAACATTACCTCAATTGATCCATCCAGGTTAGAAACACGATGGAATGCATGCATAGAATGTGGTAATTCCAAAGGTGCAATTGGATCACAAGAAATTTCTTTGGGAGCTTTCATCCTCATGGTGATGTGCCAGCTGGAGGAATTTCCAGTATAAAACAGGCAAAAGAAGACTTATAATCCAGCTTGCAAGGTGTAACATGTCTCGACAAAATGAAATTACCTATCTATTTTCATTTCTTTTGCCTTCAAAACTTGAGCCAAAAATGATTTGACTGACTGAGGGTCAGTTCCAGGATTTTTCCTTCCCTGCAGGATAATATGTTACAATATCTAATCCACATACTCTAAGGGAAATAGCTGTACAAATTTGAAATTGCAAATAAAATTGAGAAATGTCAGCATTAACAAAACTAGAACAACTAAAAATAAAAAAAATAATGTAATTATGTTGGACTGTTATATTAATTAAAAAAAAACAGCCTTCATGGAGGAAAGAGAGATACCCAACCAAATGAAAAGGGAAGATTGTTTCCTGTTCCTAGAGGGACAGTTGCAATAGGCGGTGGATGAGCTAGTTTGAGATCACAAACTACTCCAAGCAACCAACTTGCAGTACCATCTCCACCAGCAACCTGCATCGAGTGAATGGGCCAAAACAACAGCTGAGTAAATCATAAAGAAAAAAAAAAAAAGAGCAAAAGCAACAAATAAGATTTCCAACAAGCCCTATCCATGATTATCCTCAGAGATGAAACAACTTACTATTAATTTCAATCTCTTCTGAATTTCAGCAGCAACAACGTCCCCACAGGACTTGAGTTTCTCTATATTTCCATAGAGCTTGTGTAGAACCTTGTCAGGAGGTTCTTTTTTCAAATCAAAGACCTGATGATCATCAACAGGGATTCGAATAAAGTGACTGAAAATCCAGGACTAGACCGAGCAAAAACAAACTTGAATTAGCATATTGGCGTTCAGCAAAGAATCTGCCTTGCACAGTGGCTGTTCAAAAAACAAAAAAATCACCTGGGCACTGTTGAGAAGACCTCTATATGTTTCAAGCAAATCCCCACCAAGTTGGCCACCACTACTGCTATTGATGAACACGATCACAGGACATTCTGGGGTACTTGCAGAAAGTTCAACACGTTGCGATGACGGCGCAAGTATGTAATCAGGGATGCGGAATAGTTTCAAAAACTCATCCTCAGATTTGACGTTGCCTACAACCCCGCCAAAACTGCAAAATTGCGACCGTAAATGGAGCTTCAAAAGCTAGAATCTGATTGTTGAAAATAATGAAGCGAAACGCAATAACCTTCCTACTTATTTATTTATTAACCTTCCTCTTAATTATTTAATAAGGTGCAACAAACTCCATAAGCTCAATTAAGGTAGCAAAGATTAAAATTGGTTTGGGTCTTCTCTATTCCGTGGGTTCTGCTAGTTCTTACCAATTAACACCATTAACTCAGGCGTCTATAACTCAGAAGAAGTGACTTACCAGTTGGAGCGAAGAGCCCGGAAGAGATCCCAGGAATCGCGTCTGCTAGAACCGGGCATGAATTGGGCCGAAGGTTAAAACAACTCTTTCAGTTCTTGAAAACCCACCGAGATATCTATAGAACAAAAAGAAAAGAAAAGATAAGGAAGTGAGCACGCCAAATGCCTAAAGCTCAAGAGGAGAGGGGAAAAAAGGTAGACAATTTTGGGAGGACGCAAAGAGTTGAAGGAAGCCGAATCAATACTCAATAGTTGGGGATACACTTTATTAATAATAATGTACGAATGAAAAGAATGAAAGGATACCCGTCCAAAATTGCCAAGAAGCATCCTCCTCCGTAGGTGAAACATACGTTACATGAGAGACAGAGAGAGAGGAGTAGGAAAGCAAGCAAAGTTCGGGGGCGGGTGAGTTTGATCATTGAAGGTGTGGCTGTCAGGGTGCACCATATATGAGCAAACTGCTGCCAACCCAACGGAAAACACACGCAACTGCTTTTCGTTTAATTTAGAACCTTGTTCTTCTTCATCTCCTTGGACCGCACATGGGTCGTTGTGATTCTCGTGAGACGGGCCCCTCCCCCAACACCCAGGGAGCTGGGAGGGAGGAGCTCAGGTAGGTGGTGGGGGCACCATTTTTGTCAATACCCCGCCCGAGTCGTAGCTAGGAAGCGCGTTCTCGTTGTCGTCTGTGGAATTCAGGGGCCTCCTTGTTCGATGAAATGCCGGACTCCGTCGCTCGCCATTCGCGCCGCCGTGCCACCCTATATGACGAATTCGTCGTTGATGAAACCCTTTTTTTTTTTCAGAGTGGAAAGGTCAGTCCCCAAACATTGATGCAAGGTTCCCCGCCAAAAAAAGAAAACATTGATGGAAGGTCGGTCACTTTTCGACAAGGGCAGTAACATATTTATGTGCTGAGTGACAAGTGTTACGAAATGCAGAGTATTTTCACGCGACACTGAGAGAAAAAAATAAAATAAAATTATGAGAAGAAATATTTTTTGGATAAAATTTTTCAAAGAGGATCTCTTGGATGAACCCTCTTCTTTTTTTGGCATCTTATCAAAAATTACTTAAATAAACAGATAACTTTATATAAAAAATTAATGTTGCCTTCGTTTAGGCTAAGAGTTCAAATTATAAAAGTGATTTTTTTTTTGCGCTTCCAACAAAACCTACCTAAAATTATAATTATTTACATTAAACTATACCATGTTGGTTTTTCTTTTTCTTTTTTGCTCAATATCGTGTTTTGACCATCATTTCTTTTTTTACTCTTGTCGTGTATTAATTTTTTCTTAATACACAATTAATCCCCGTAGCTCTCAAACTCTCTAATTAATTTTTTCATCTTTCTAATTTTTTAACTTGCCTTATAATAATCCCTCTAATTAATACCCTCACTTCCTTAACTCTCTAACTCACCTCCTAATAATCTCTTTTATCTCCAACACTCCAATCCACCTTTTAATTATCCAAAACTCGTAACTTTCATCTCGTATTCGTCCAAAACTCTTAGCTTAAACCAATTTTTACTTTTAATTATTTTAAAAAAGTATTTTTAAATAATTATATATTAATATTTAATATTTAATTATAAAATTTCTTCATATAATTTTCATTTTTGATAATTTTAAATTGATTTCAATGAGCAAGATATTTCTAAATATATTTGGAAAAATATTTTAAAATTAAATATTTACTGATATTTGTATTTTAAATTACTTTGTATTCATTCATATATTATTAATTATATTAAAATATATTGCATGTTGAAAATAATAAAAAAATTAATGTACAACTTTAGTTAATTACACAACATTTAAATATAATTTTGGTGATTACAAATTGAGGGGTCACTTGGAAGTTTGAATTTTTTTGTGCAGGACAATTCTATCCTTTAATGTAAATATTAGCTTTAATCTTATTAAGAAATTTAAACTAAGAATTATAAATATTTCTTACTAATTTTTAAAATTGTAAAATTATCATATTTTATTTAAAAGGGAAATTTTCAATGTTTTTAATAATATATATATATATTTTTAAATTTTCTAATAAATTTTGGAAAAGTTTGTCAGACATGGCCCACACATTGCACGGGACTTAGCTGAATAAAACTAATATTGGATATGGTTTGAACCTGTATTAATCATTGATTTTAACTTATATATATATATATATATAAACTACTCTAGCTTCATACAGCTTGATGTCTTAATTTGAGAGCATATTTATTAATCGTCTAATTAAAGTTTACTCGCACTAGAGGAGCTCAACAATGTCGGAAGCTGATAAAGAGCTACTATAAATCTGAAACTTTCTCGGATTGAACAGGAATAACGTTGTTTATGTAATAATAATCTATGACATTACTTAATTAGCACCACAATTTTTTGTTGCATTGTTAAATGTCGATGTTGGGAGTAGGGTTGTTCAAACTTTAATTAAATCCAATTTGGCTCGATACTTGATTCGAAAAAAAATTAACTTGAAATTTAACTCAATATTAAATGAGTAGAGCCTGGGCCTCTACCTGCTCAACACAGCTAGATTTAAAATTTGATAATTTATATAGAAATAACTTTTTGAACATCTTTATCTTAGATATCATTATATGATAACAAATTTAAATAAATTTATAATAATTAAATTATTCATAATTATATTAAAATTGAGATATTTTAATTATAAATCAAATTTTAGTACAATTTATATAAAAAAACATCAATAAATAAAAATCAAGCTACTAGACTTGAACTCGAAATCAAACAAATCAAATTTGAGTTGAACAAAACTCGAATTAACTTACCCAATGAGCGCCCAAAATTACTAGATGGAGTTGTATAATTAAGCGAATTGACCAACTTGAAAATATAGTATATATCCTTACTATATTATAAGTTCCCCGTGCAAGCCTCGTGCATACATATACACTACGCAACTAGCAGATAGATTTTGCCCCGTCCTTCCTGCAGAAGGGCGTGTTTATAATTGGAATGGATTATGCAATGCAATGTTAATGGATCAGCTGCAGATTTCCGGTTAGAACAGATGATTAACAAAATTAATAGAATGTTTTCGTAAACTCCTAATTAGTTGGGTAGTCATTTATAACCTCTAGCATATTGTATAATCATGCCTCTTGAAGAAAAGTCCTCAATTCCCAGACCCAATTGAGCTATACAAAATTAACTTAAATTAGTGGCGTTCCTTTGATCAAACAAATCTGCCTCTAATTCCTTGTGTTTTATATTGTTTGATCAGTTCCGGATCATAAAATATGTTAGTTTAAGTACTCAGCAATTCTGACGATCTACATGATTAGCATACTTAACACATCGATCATATTCAATAATGACCTAATTTATTCATTTTTAAACACAAATATGGAAAGCCATGCGTCTAGGCGCCAAGTTTCCTATCGGGAGGAGATGATGAGTCGTCGTCAAACGTTGGGGGTGGAGTGAACTAAACAGATGGCAGTAAAGCTTGCTGCAGATGACTAAAAGGGCCGATGTTATGAAAATGTGTGGACATAAACGGCAACACGCAAGGAGAAAAAGTGCTCCCCATCATATAATAACAGTATCGCCCATCTGCTACATGAGTCATATGGCGGATTTGTTAGCAGGTAAACTACATGTTGGATAACGACAAGGCAAATACACATTAATCTTTTGACCTTTCTCCGTTTTAATATGCATGTGTGGTCATATAATTAGCAAGAAGTAACATTCATTTCTAGCCTCATGAAATGAGAGCGCCAATTGATTTAAATACTTGTATTGTACGTGAGCTTTGACTCTCTCTCAAATTACAGATGTTTTGCTTCGTGAATGGATGGACGTGTAGGAGTACTCCAGGATTATAATCAAACAATGATTGGGGGGAGGACATTGGAGATTTGACTTGCTACACATGTTCATCGACGTGATTGGGTGCTATTATTGGCACTTCAGCTAGCTTCACGTAAACAAGTCGATACGACATGAGTTGGAATGCCCTTTTTCTCAACAAAGATTACAAGACTCCATCATAGATTTAAAACTAGCTCAAGCATTGCTGAAAACTTCATTTACTTAACAGCTCACAACTAGCTAGACTCCATCATAGGTTTAAAACTCCCCACTCTAAAAATTGTCCGAATTGTTTCCGCTTTATGACTTCATGGGTTAACTCTCTAAATTACTCTCTTCAATAAAAAATTAATGATTTATTCAATCTAAATTATTACAATATATTATTTTTAAAATTTTTTTTAGTAAAATGAATATTTTAAAATAATGTAAATCATATAACTATCAATTTCAAATATAAAAAAATAATATATACTAATTTCATGTAACTTATTATTTACTTAATTAAAAAAAATAACTCCGAGTCCGTTTAATGTCTTTTGTATTCATTCAGCCGGCTCATGCCCTTCATTTAATTGTTCATATAAGTCAGCTCAAAGCGGAATATGACAGCATATATTGATAGTTTGTGGATTTCAGAACCTCTACTTGTAAGTCGTATTTTTATAGAGTTCATCTCCTTGCACCATTAAAAATTACATCCTTAAACATTAAACAAAAATTATATCCTTAAACATTAATTATGGGAATTTAATGCTAAACTATAATTTAAGTCATTTTAACATAAATAATAAATTTATCGTAATTAATGTCTTCTTCCCATCATAATCCATTGGAAGTTTTTTTTGCTAAATTGATGATTAATTATTGCATATTTTTTCTTAGGATCTGTTTGATTGTCCTTAAATTGTATAAAATAAATGTAAAAGTTGGAGGTGACAAATATTTTTGTGTTAGAATATCTTAAAATTTAATAAAAAATCTAATTTCAGTCAAAATAAATTTATATACAAATTTTGCAAATTAATATTTTTTATAAAAAATAAAAAAAATGAGGGAAAATTTATGAGGCACATACACATGCACATGAGAAGAAATATTTTATTTTTATTTCATTTTTTATTATCCAATCATGTAAAATAATTTTTAAATTTTTTATATCATTTCATCTCATTGTATTTTCATTTCCTATTATTTTTTTAATTAATACTATTTTCATGTTAACCAAATAAACCATTATTTAAATGAACTGAAATAGACGTCTTGATCACAGACTCATAATGATCTTTACTAATTCATTTTCATCTTTATTACAATTCATTTGTTAAGTTTGGTAGATATATTTCTAACGAATTTGAAATTTATGGTAAAACATTAATATTATACTAATATTTTTCTTTAAAAAAATATATATGCGTTGTTTGGAAGTTCATATACAATAGCTGGTATACACTATATATATATATATATATATAGTGTATACCAGC
>JAVDBV010004241.1:0-11424 GCA_032619315.1 Piper longum | reverse complement strand
GAGTTACTAATCAACTGGTTTCTAACTCTTGCACCATGCATAGTTTACTCAGGGACAAGCTAACATCTGCTGGCCGAGATAAAACAGGAGGCATGGAATGGAATATCGAAATATGTATATTGGCATATGGACGAGGAAGAAAAATATTTGTCGTAGGGTGATGGGTATGACCAACTTGTGATTCTACTTATGTCTCCATGTCTAGTCGGAGAAGACTACTGGTTTCCCACTGACGTTCTTTCTCTGTAGCATTGGTTGGACTTGGAGCTCAGGTTGTATCCGAAGAGCTGGTCATCGTCGTCCCCTTCACCGAATCCGAGTTCCAACGTTGGATCGGGAATCACAGGAGATAACCCAATGCTGGGCATGCTTGGAAACCCACGCTGGGGTGTTGTGGAACCGGTTTGAAGCTCTCTCTCTCTCTGGTTAAAAAAGGGGTGGCAAACTGTAAAAGTTTTGGGAACAGTGGAGGTTGGAATAAAGAAAGGAGGGGAGGGAGGGAGTGGAAAGGTGAGGACTTTCGTTGGGAAGCTGAGAGAGAGAGAGAGAGAGTGGTGGTGGTGGTGGGGGCGAGTAAAAAGGAGGTGATGTCTGGTTGTAGGGGGTGGCAGGAGCAGGGGTGAGGTTCTGGTCTGAGGAAGGGAGAGCAGGGTGAGCAAAGGCTTCGCCTTTTCCCGCCCCTCTGTCTATCTCCTGTCGGCCACGCCAGCTCCGGCCCGCCAATCCCTGCTTCTGTACTTGTCTTGTTTCTTCGTTCTCCGGCGGCGATCGCCGGTCTCCGGCGAGGTGAAGGAGCCGGCAGCTGGATTTGGCTGGCCCGAGTACTGTTCTATGGAGGTTGGCTTAGCAGTACTCTGAGCAATAGCTCATCAAACTTTCTCCGCCGGAGCTCACCGGAGCGGCGCCATGGCGCCCGCGTTGAAAGTCCCGGTCACTGGTGCGGCCGCGAATCCGTGCGAAGGTGTGTAGATGATGGGATGGCTAAGAGTAGAGCTTGTATTTTCCGACTTTTTCTCCGACATGTGCACCACTTTTTCGAGTTGCACGGATTTTATGTGTTGGTTTTTTTTTTAGTTGTAAGGCTACCAACTTCGATCATGCGGTTGCAGGAGGAGAGAGGAGGACCATCAACCCGGAGCTGTGGTACGCCTGCGCAGGGCCGCTCGTTACTTTGCCGCCGGTGGGGAGCTATGTCGTCTACTTCCCCCAAGGCCATAGCGAGCAGGTTTGTTGTTGGATTTTCTTTCTCGTTCTGGGTACACGGCGATGGAAGCTCTTGATGGCTGTTCTATGATGTGAAGGCTTGTGCAATTTTGTGGAGATATTTTTTGTGATCTAGTGGTTAGAAGTAAAAATTGCACATTTTTGTAGGTAGCTGCTTCTATGCAGAAGGATGCAGATGCTCATATTCCGAACTACCCAAACCTACCTCCGAAGTTAATTTGCCTTCTTCACAACGTCACCTTGCATGTATGTGTTGTTCTCTTTTCATCTTTATTTTTTTTTCTCTCTTTCAGTGATGCAAAAATGATTTGATTCATTTTTTAGGGTTTTTTTTAATGGATTTTAATATGCTAAGCTAATCACCTTATTGCTTGCGTTATTTGGACTAAATCTTCTAGGCAGATGCCGAGACAGATGAAGTGTATGCTCAGATGACACTCCAACCTGTCAATACTGTAAGTGCTCCCTTTGTTAGAGCATTGAAAATAGTGATTTGTGGCTCATTTTTTATCATATCATACTCCATGATTCTTTGGTGATATAAGCGAATTTAAGTTAGATATTTGGTCTGACTCTCTGTTTGCAGTACGAGAAGGAAGCTTTACTGGTCTCTGATCTTGCATTGAAGCCAAACAGACCACAAACTGAGTTCTTCTGCAAAACATTGACAGCCAGTGACACAAGCACTCATGGAGGATTTTCTGTTCCACGCCGTGCAGCAGAGAAGATCTTTCCACCGTTGGTAATTACTTTCTTATCCATCTCAATAGCTATGTGGTGTTGTCCAAATATTTATCTTTCTGTTTCTTATATCTTCTTTGGTTTGTAGGATTTCACTATACAGCCCCCTGCCCAGGGATTGGACGCCAAAGACTTGCATGATAATACATGGACATTTCGGCATATATATCGAGGTATTTATGTCCATTATAATGTTTGTACTGAAAGTTTGACCATATACTCGCATGTATTTGGCCCATTATGGAGTGTTTCTATTATCTTTTATTTTCTGATATTCATATGTTTATCAGTATATAATGTTTTTGTATGCCTATGTAAACCATACACTGGTGCTAAAGCACCATCGCATAATTTATCAATTAACTTTTTAGGAATTTGCTCCTTTTCTTCTGCTGGCATACCCTCCCTAGCAGCAGCTTCTGTTTCCTCTGAAGCATGAATTGAGTGCGCCTTTGCTCATATTTTTAGGTCAGCCAAAACGGCACTTATTGACGACTGGGTGGAGCTTGTTTGTGAGTGGCAAGAGGCTTTTAGCTGGTGACTCTGTCTTATTTATTCGGTATCCTTCTGTCGTTTACTTTTCCTGCTGCCCACCAACAATATTTTGCGTTTCAGACCACTAGATACACGAAAGTTCATTGTAAATATGTATTAAAAAAGCTTGGTATTTGTTTTTTTATCTTTTCGATTATAAGCCGACGTCAGTAAATTAATGGTGTAATCTTTTCAGTTCATTGGTATTGATTGTTTAGAACATATTCTGGTTAAGCAAACTGATTGACTAACCTTCAATAATTCATTAACTTATCCAGAAAAAGAAGAAATTATTTTGTAGGCTTATTATTCAATTAAACTTGATTAGTTTGTATATTAAATAATAAACTTATGTGTTCTCTGAAGGAAAATTTTTTACTTCTATATCTCTTCTTTACTTAGCTTCGTTTTTTTATGCTAGAGATGATAAACAGCAACTGCTTCTTGGTACGAGACGTGCTAACAGGCAACCAACAAATATTTCATCTTCTGTACTGTCCAGTGATAGTATGCATATAGGAATTCTTGCAGCAGCTGCCCATGCTGCTGCCAATCATAGTCCGTTTACCATATTCTACAATCCAAGGTTTGTGTTTTGAGGACGTTTTTACTTATATTTATTGAAGTCTCAGTCACTTGTGTGAATAATGACTGTCTTGTAGTCGTCCTTATTTTTCACTCCTTTGAGTTTTCTTTTTTTCGCCTCCTCAGAGCCAGTCCTTCTGAATTCGTGATTCCATTAGCAAAGTACAACAAAGCCATATACAGCAACCAAATATCCCTTGGCATGCGATTCAGAATGATGTTTGAAACTGAGGAATCTGGAACTAGAAGGTAACCTTTAAAGTTATCTAGTCTTACTTCATAACCTGTTTAATTATGGAAATATTTGTTTAAATGCACACCCTATATATTGGTTTTTATACATTTATGAAACACTATAATTTTTGTTGCACTATAATGATTCATATTGTTTCAAGGTTATGATTTCTGTATCTATTTCTTCATATATCTATTTGGTTGTCAATACTTGGTCTTCATTTTAAAAAAGATGTTACTGAAGTCATTTATTCTCCAGATATATGGGCACAATTACAGGAATTAGTGACTTAGATTCTGTGAGGTGGAAGAATTCTCCATGGAGGAATCTACAGGTATGAAAGACATTTTGTTTTTAAATTTGTAAGAAATTCACGTTAAATTAATTGGCTGACGTCCTTTGTTGAACAGGTTGGCTGGGATGAGTCCACTGCAGGAGAACGGCGTAATAGGGTCTCCATATGGGAGATTGAACCAGTGGCTGCCCCTTTTTTCATATGTCCCCCTCCATTCTTCAGAACAAAACGCCCTAGGCAACCTGGAATGCCTGGTATGTCACTAAGCATATCATTGTATTTAATCTGCTGCAGTGAGTTTAAATTCCTTTCGTGTATTGAAATTTTAAGTAAAATAAATGCATAGTATGGAGGAAATGTTTTACATTGTTGTTTACCTTTGGTTGATTTATTATTCCAAGATGTCATTTGCAGATGATGATTTATCAGACACGGAGAACCTGTTTAAGAGGACAATGCCGTGGCTAGGGGAGGACCACCAATCTCAGAGTTCTTTAGTCTCCGGGTTGAGCCTTGTCCAGTGGATGAACATGCAGCAAAATCCCACTATTACGAATTCGGCTTTACAGACAGACTTTGTTCGCTCTCTAACTGGATCTGGTTTACCAAATATTGCTGCCACTGATCTCTCTCGACAATTGAGCTTGCAAAGTCAACTCTTGCAACAGAATGGCTTACAGTTTAATGCTTCAAGGCCTCCACAGCAGAACCAGCAACTTGAGCAGCTGCTTAAAGGGCCTTCTGCGTTAAACATTATGAATTCGATCAACCAGGTTCCCCAGCAGCAGTTAGACTGCATTAATCAGCAGCGGCAGCAGCTAGTTAACCAAACATTATCAGTAAATCAAACTCAAGGCCAGATGTTGCAACCACAGGTTCTTGTTCAGAATTCGGCTGTTCAGCAGCCACCACCTTTAACTCATAACCATCAGTCTCAAGCTCATATTCTTCTGGCGCAGCAGCAGCAGCAGAACCCTTCCCAAAATATCAGTATAAATCACAATCAATCTGGGATGCCAGCTGTGCTTACAAATTCTAATAATCAACAATTTCCAAATTCCGAACATCAGAATCCTTTACAATTGCTACAAAAATTCCAGCAGCAGCAGGCATCACTCCCGTTGCAACCGTCTGTTCATCCACCTCAATTTACTCAACTCCATGAGCAGCAGAGGCAGCTGTTGGAAGTTTCTCAGCAATTGCCAATATCTAACTCAGTATCTCAGCAGCTGTTGGTCCCTCCACAAATTGCAAAAAATGCTCAAACAAATGCTCAGTTCTCTCAATGCCTTCAAAGTCAGCAGAAGTTTCAACATCCTGGAGGTGTACTCTCAGATTTTCCTAGTTTAGTGGTTCCTTCTCCACCTGTCACCGATACACTGTCAGCACTTTCACATTGTATATTGGCATCTAACGGTGCTCAATCTGGAGTGACTGATGATCTACCATCATGTTCCACGTCTCCGTCTACAAACAACTCCTCTGTCCTTCCTCAGACCATCATGAATAAGCCTTCTCATGGAACCATTGCCGGAGAGGAAATGGCTCATTCTGGTTCAACTATATTGAGCCCTGGAACTTTGGAAGCTGTGGCCAGCAGCAGTCCAACCCTTGTAAAAGAGTCTCAGCAATCTGATTGTCGTGTGAGGTCATCATTGCCAGTCTCAAAGTCCCAGACTCACGATCAAACAGGTCTGCCCCACACATATCTAACTAGTCTTCCCCAGATAGATTACTTGGACACTTCATCTTCTGGGACTTCTGTGTGTCTCTCTCATACAGATGGGTCATTGCAGCAAAGTTTGCCCCTGTCGTCTTTCAATCCTTCAGCCTTGCTCTTCCGAGACACAGTTCAAGATGTAGAAGAGCAGGCTGATCCGGGGAGTACTATGTATGGAGGCAATATCGATGGAGCAATGGCCTTCCTTCCATTGACTTCTGATCCTTTAACAGGAAAGGGAATTGTGTCAGAAAAAGATTTTCAGAGTCAGTTATCTTCAGGCAATATGCTAGCTTCTTTTGAAAGCTCTAAAGAAATACAACCATGCATGCCATCTATTTGTCAGTCCTTTGATCTACCAAATGTGGCATTTGATGCTGGAGGAGTTTCCATGGATTCAACCATCAATGATGGAAGCCTCTTAAATGGAGGATCATGGGCTCCTCCACCCCCTCAATATCAACGAATGCGGACATTTACTAAGGTGTGTTCTATCTGTATATAAAATGTTTTCATTACCTATTGTCTTCCTCATCCTTTTCAGGTCCTTTTTGCTTTGCAGCTAATGTTTGCATTTTACTGGTTTCTGGTCAACGACTAATTCAAGTGGCTTTCTGTTTGATGATGTAATGAAGGTGTACAAGCGGGGTGCAGTTGGAAGGTCTGTGGATATCACTCGGTATTCAGGGTATGATGAGCTCAAACAGGATCTTGCTCGCAGGTTTGGAATAGAAGGGCAGCTCGAAGATAGAAATAAAAAAGGGTGGAAACTGGTCTATGTCGATCATGAAAATGATGTCCTGCTTGTCGGAGATGACCCTTGGGAGTAAGTAAAATAACTTCTGTTTTGCAAACTGATTTATTTATCTGTGCTTTATCCATGAATTTAGTCATAAAATGAATGTGGGGGTATGATTTATGCTTTGATAATTGTCAATGCGGATGACTAACTGATGGCTGTGCTTTTATTTTATACAGGGAGTTTGTGAAATGTGTTCGGTGTATCAAGATATTGTCCCCACAAGAAGTACAACAAATGAGCTTGGATGGAGATCTTGGGAACAATATCCTTCCCAATCAGGCATGTAGCAGCTCAGATGGTGGAAATGCGTGGAGGAGCGGAAATGGTCATTGTGATCAAAATTCTGGCAATCCTTCAGGTGGGTCATATGATCGCTAAAAGGTCGTTGCTCTTTGTTAAAACTTTGTTCCGAAGCTAAGAAAAAGCATCCTCTACAAGAAAAAAATTGCCAAGTGCACTTCTGTATGCGGCAAACTTATTGGTAATAGCTGAGCTATGACTTTGAGTTATGGGTGATGTGCATTGGCCTTAAACTGTGAATCCAGGCTGCTTAAAGATCAAATGAAGGCAGTTAACTTCCATTTTGGAGGTTGCAGTTTCAGTTTCAGGGTGCTTTGCAGTGGGTTTATGGACTTAAATTAAGGTAGAGGATACAATTTCATGATGCCAAGAAAAGCAGTTATCAGGGATAAGTTGAAGTTGAATTTTTAGTCTGATGAGTCAGTGTATTTGTAGCTAATTATGTTCCAGGGAGATGGTAGGACCGAGAATGGATCCTATCCTTTACTGGGCATGCACTGTAAAACGGTCGTTTTGATATCAGAAAATGTATTTTCTACTTTTCTCCGTCGGCTATTTTGCTTGGAGATAGATGCCATGTTTCCTTGGATGAACTTATCTGTGACGGATTTACAAATTTGTTCCATTTAAAATCTCACTACATTCTTAAACAACCTATAATGTTATTTAGTGGGGTTGGGTTTGTATGAATTGGGGTGGGTAATTGTGTGAGCACCTTTAATTGTTATCTCTCTCTCTCTCTCTTTCTCTCTAATTAGTATTTTTTCTTAATTTAATTAGTCATTTTTTTTTCAAATTTTATTCTCATTTCAAATAGCATACAATCCCTGTTTTTTTAACATTTTATGAAAAATGCAATTTTACACTAATAGGTCCAATATGTACCTTCAATATATGTATATAAATTTAGCAATGCACTATAAAAAAATTATGAATATTAGTAGCTCGTTGGTAATGTGAACCGCCTGTTCAAATAATCAGAAAAGTTTTTGTTCATGTCCAATTAGCTGTGTTTGGTCACAATTTTAGAAAAACTTCAACTAAGGGTCCTAACAACTCAATCAAATATAAATTTCGTCAATTCTTAATTTGTACTTAATTAATCAAGTGAGTACGAATACAAAAACTGTTCGTTAACTTAGAAACCCAGGGGGCAGAGCTAGCAGCAAACAACACCAGCAAACACTTGATTATAGACTTGAATAGCAACAAATAGAAAGTCTTTGTTTTGATGAAAAGAAGACAATAAAAGCAGGAGTTGATGTCGCCCAATACAAAACTCAAAACCAATGGCAGTGAACAATTAACAGATTAATTAACTTATTATAAGACTCAAAATGCTACTAAAAATTAAATATTATCCATCATCAAAACCTCAGTTGGATACAGTTAAAATTGTGTTTTTGGTTTGAAGTCTGCTATTGTTATATTAGCTTATGGGTCTCCTTATCTTTTGTTTTGTTACATGTCGCGTCTGTAGTCAATGCTTTCTTCTTAGTTGTCTCCTATCCATATCCAAAATTCCATCAAACAGAAGTGTTTATGGCACATTATTTTGGTTTCACTTGGCATCAAACCTGAAGAAATGGATCCCTTCTTTGAGAGAACAAATACTAACACATAAAACTTTAGCTGATCCATATATTCAGTCGGTCACTGCTAGAACCCTTGAGGCTTTTGAAATCTCAAAGAGTGTTGTCATTCCTTACATTATCCAAAGGACGAGAAAAGACCGTCATTTCCCTTGCTTATTAGAGGTTATTGTCAGAGTCATTATTTACTCCCATATGCTTGGACAAATGTGGCATTAAATTTTTTGTCCATACAAATGACAATTAACAATCAACTGACTGCTGATTTAGGAGGCAAAGAGGGTTGTACTGACGCCTTATAAGAATGCCTCATGTGGAGAAAGCTCAATGTTGATCAGATTGCTGCAAGTGCAAAACCTCGTTTGGAGAAAGCTCGGGTTGTACTGAAGCCTTATGAGAATAAGGTTGTCCGACATATTAGAACCTATTGGAAATCAATTGCAGTTTACCACCATCAGGTGCTTTGTTCATTGTTTTTGTTAATTGTAATCTTGGTCGTTGCTTGAAAAGAATGACATAGGAATATGTTACTATTCAAGTAAAGAGGAGCAACAACTACTTCTATTTTTAGCTGCTGCATTTGTACACTTAGATGTATCTGTTCTGCAGTGCAATTCCTTTTAAAAAATGTTGCGGATGAAATTTGTATTAACTTATTGTGAGTGCGATGCTTGTTTTTTCTATATTGTTGCAGACCCAGAATAAAGTACAAAAATACTTGAAGAAACATGAAGTAACCAAACCTATGGCTAGTAAGTAAATGGCATCGTTACTGTATGCTACTTCATTAATTTATTTTTATTTTAGTTTAAGTATATCTCCTTCAATTTATGAATTGTCCAAAATATATATTTTCCTGTTTAATTCTGAATTATATCTCTATAAATGGCTTATTTTTTTTTTCGGATGTTCTTGTAGTCTCCAGTGTTGTTTTCCGTGGTGAAAATATAAAGTTAAGTTTGGACTCAATTCTGAAGCTTCTTTGACATATTATCATGTAGGCATCTGCTTTATTTGCTGTGCCCAACTTTTTCCTTTATACGATAGCTTCCAGCCTATCCAGGTTTGTTCTTTACTTACATTATTTACTTGTCTTATTTGTGTGACTTGTCAAATTATGATGTACAGTTAATGTTCATTTTTTTTCATTAATATTTTCAATTTTGTTATAGCAAAACTGTGCAAAAACCTGTCACAAATGCCCGTTTTAGTCATGGACATCGGAAGCATAAGCGCAGACATGCATAGAAGTAAATTACTTGTCTATTTTTGTATGCACAGTTGTTACGTGGATGTAGGTATGCCACTTTCCAACTGAAATTATCTGTTTTACAAGTTACTAACTTTTCCTATTTCTTGTTAATTTTTTTTGATAATACTATAATAAGCATTTTTGTTACCAGAATTTATACTAGAGTATGCCACTTTCCTAAACTAATTTATCTGACATTGTTGCATTTTTTTGTTGCCTGTTTTTGTTCCCATAATCTGAACCATAAAAACAACATTAAGTATGCCGGGTCTTTGTCTTGTCTTTGAAGACAAAAACACACTTACATAGGGTTGCCCGATGTGTAAAAATGAGTGGTTTGGTTTATTACATATTAGTCATGGATGACGTTGGTGACTTATATATGGCTAATGAGAAATTCTTATTTTTATTGTATACAAATACAATGTTTTTTTTTTTTTTTGAGAAGTTGGGATTCATCTTTATGAAATGAGATGTTGGTTCATGGCTAATTATGCTTACTCTATCAAGGTTGTGTGTTTGTTGTGATCTTTATCCCCAATTTGAATAGGTTGGATGGATCTATTTTATATCTCTTTTCTTGTTTTGTGTAGACTGTACGACTGTTTTGGTGCTCCTTTTGTGTCTCTACCATCAATATACAGATTAAATTCGTCAAAATGCCATGTCCTGAAAATATTGTATAATTCAGAACTAGTTTTGACCTCAAACATTTTACTCCCATGTCTACTAAATATTTAAACACAATGTATTTTAAAATATTGATATATACTTCTATTAGTTATTATAAGCTTAGTAGTTATTAGAATATGCACAGGAACTTTATTTGTCAAGAATGTTTAATTTAAAGTTTTTTTATTTAATCTAGTAAGAATACTATAATACATTTATTCATTTTACAAAATTTATTTATTTTTATTTAGTTTAACATCTCACAATGGATGATATTTATTATTTTTTTTCTCGGGATGAAGGATAGATAAAAGTTGTCTAAAAATGGATGAAGGCTATAAAATATTGGCTTGATAGCAGTCTTTCAATTTTGTTACATTCAAAGCATTTTATTTTTTTTTGGAAATTAATACTCTTAAATGTTGTATTAGGTATTTTGTAAAAAAGTTAAAATATGGTTGAAACTTGAAAATACTTTTTATTATTGAGATAATTTATATAAATATATTGATAAACTATTTTTGTTAATTTTAATCTTTGTAACTATGTATCTTTCTCTAAAACGAGTTATTTCGACCTTAGGATCGAGCTAGTTTTGAGCTGCCAAATGAGCTAGTTTCGAGCTAACAAACGAGTTGGTTTCGAACTCCCCAATGAATTTGTTTCGAACTCCTCATAATTTATTAGTTTAAGTGTGTTCGAGTTTGAGTGAACTCGAATAACATAAAAAAATATTTAAGTCAATTTCGAACATACATGCTCAAAATTTGTTCAATATTGAATCAAATTTAAATGAATTTCAAACTATTCGAGTAGAGTTTAAGCATAAATTGAACTCTATTTATTTACTCATTTAGCAGCCCTAATAATTAAAAGATGAAGGTATGCCCTTAGAGGATGCAAGAGCATGATAAATCCTTTGTGGGCTTTGAGAGAAGGATCGGGATGGACGTGGTGGGAGGAGGGAAGGTTGGAGAGGTGGAGGGATGGAAGAGGGAGGCCATGGCTTGGATGAGTGAGGCGTGAAAGGCTTGGTGAAGGTGTGATCGCCATAGTCAACCCATGGCCATCGCCATCGCCATGGCCATCAACATTGTCATAAGAGAAGTATGAAAGCGAGTGAATCAAAGCTAGCCAGGTGGGGGATTAGCATGATGTTTTAAAACAAATGAATTTTTTGGGTGAAAATAAAATCATAATTTAAAAAATAAACAATCTATATTTCATATAATATAATATTTTTTAGAACATGTTTTAAGTTTCGTTTGTTTGCTCAGTTGGAAAAAGGTTTATATATATATATATATATATATATATAAGAAGTGATTTCTTTTGCTAAGAGGTGGGAAATCGCTTTTGCGCCACATTTCTCTGGGTCGTCCGATCATAAGGACGACCCAAATTTGATGAAAAAAAAAACAAAATTTCCCCCACTCCGCCTTTCACTGGCGGTGGGGGTTCCGGCCTGGGCA